>QFET01001484.1:0-38675 GCA_003316355.1 Tuber calosporum
TCCAGGTCTCCGGCTTGCGTCCTTCTGCAAATGGGGTTATCCAGCTTGCTGCTGCATCCTTAACAAGCTCTTGACGTAGGTGATGCGTTCCGTATGTCGTGTTTCTTGTGTTGCTTCAAAGTATAGTTGGCATTGCACTAAGAAGGTTCGTAGTTTGGTCCTTGTTCCAGAGAAGGTAGGGGGTTTCTCGACTTTGATCCGGTTGTTGGTTGTTTCTCGCAGGTTGTTTATCAGACTCAGGATCTCTTGGAACTGTGCAGTTGTAAATCCTGCTAGTTGAATTCCTGCTCCTCCACCGGCAGTTGCTGGTCCCGGTGCTGACATCCTTTCTGGTCTTCAGGTTTCTGGTTCTAGAGATCCTGTTGGTGAGGCCGGCTCAGGAGTCACCGGCCTTGTAGTTCTTTGTGACTGGCTTCTGGATAGGTTTGTGCTAATTGCTTCTGCAAGTGCCGGGCCAAGTGTTGAGGTATCGATCTCGCCCTCAGTAAGGTCGATGTCGTTGTCTATAACGTCTTCCGTTTTGTGGTTGGGTGTTGCTTAGGTGACACAACCAAATGTTACGATCCTATGCGGTAAGCTGGTTCTGCAACAGGTAACTACTTCTCTTTAGGTTGGATGAATATGACCGGGCAGTTGTTGTAGTCTGGTATGGGGCGTGTCGCTAATCTCAGCCACCAGGGTAGGAGTACTATTGCAACGAGTAGTACTAGGCGGAGTTCCACTATTGCTCTTAGGCCTATGCCTAAGTTGTCTTGATAGCTGAACGCTATGGTTCCTATCGCACAACGCCATTAGGGAATGGAACGGTAAATAAGTAAAGTAATTGTATAGGAAAGAACTTAGATGGTTGCGTGAAGAGTCCTAACTACAGGTCGCTTAGAGGTCCTTATATAGGCACTCTTCCCTGAACCCTAACTCTGGTGACTCATACTTGTGAGTCACACGACCTCTATGACTCGTAGTGAGTCATAGTATGAAATCCATCAGCTGACTCCTCTGAGTCAACTGCGCCGCGTGCCAACCAATCATAACTCATATAATACGTCATGTCCCCTAAAGTGGTTACTTGCGCAAAACCCATCACTCATAGTGTGAGTCATGTGTGAAAATCATTACATCATATGACTCACAAATGTGAGTCATGCGCATGATCAACCAATTACAACATAACAATGATTGCACAATTGTGCATCATGTGAAACCCCATGACTTATAATGAGTCATAGTGCGAAATCTAACAACCTTGTGACTCATAACTATGAGTCATCTGAAATTCTGCCTTGCTTAGTCACCAATTATGACAATATCGATATGTTTTGTTCGTTCGTTAAGTTGATGGTTGGTTGCCAGAAAATTTGCGCCGGTATTGTCGCCATGTAAAGCGATTGGTGTTGTAAGTCGGATGTCACTGAGACCTTTGATGTACCATTGGATTTGCCTTGCTGCTAGGGACATAGCTACATATTCCGCTTCTGTAGTAGATGTTCCAACAGAGGCTTGCTTCTGGGACCGCCAGGATATACAGGCATTGATTAAAAGAATAACATACTCTGAAAAGGAGCGGCGGGTATCGAGACAAGCTGCAAAATCTGCATCCACATAGGTGTTCATAGCGTTTGTAGTTGTACAAGGGTAGAAGAGTCCAATGTCTTTTGTACCGTGAATGTACCGAAGGACGTGTTTAGCGGCCTTTAGGTGGATTTCAGTAGGGCAGGAAGAAAATTGTGAGAGAAAGGATATTGTATACGCTAGACCGGGTCTGGTGCCAGTTATCAGGTACACAAGTGATCCTATTATCGATTGGTATATTGACATGTCCGGTATCTGTTCATCCACTGTCCCATTGCGTAGTTGAATGCCTTTGGGTAAGGGGGTAGAGACTGGCCGTGAGTTATCCATACCATATCGCTCGAGGACTGACTTGATATATCGTTGCTGGGTAAGATGTATTCCGTCTCTTGTATAGGCGATGTGTAGGCCAAGTAAGAATGTAGCTTCCTCTAAGTCTGTGATCTCAAATGCCGTTTTCAGGTCTTCTATGAGAGAAGTAGCTTGGGGAGTGTTGGCCGAGTATATAGCGATGTCGTAAACGTAAACTGATAGGTATATGTCGTGTTTACCGTGAACAAACATGCATGGGTCAAGGGCGTTGTCGCAAAACCTTTGGATATTAAGTATCTAGCGAGGAGAGCGTACCATTCGTTCGCAGATTGCTTAAGTCCATAGAGACATCGGTTAAGTCTACATACTTTGTCTCCATTACCAATCCCATGTAAGGGTCGCATGTAGACCTCTTCTTTCAACTCACCATAAAGGAATGCAGATTTGACATCCAATTGCCGTGGTTGCCATTTTTTTTAGCACATATTGCAAGGAGGAAGCGAAACAATTCACATCGGATGATCGTAGCGAAAGTATCCTTAAAGTCAAAACCAGGTACTTGTGAGAATCCTTTGGTAACAGCCCTTGCCCGGTACCTTTCTAATGTACCATCAGCAATTTGCTTGGTCTTAAAGACCCATTTACTGTCAATAATCTTGCGTCCTGTAGGTTTGTCTACTACAACAAAAGTACCACTTTTCTCAAGTGCCGTTATTTCCTCGTCCATTGCCCGGGTCCATTCTTCCTTAGGCGAGCTGTTCACTGCCTGGGTATAGGTCTTGGGATCCTCGTCAGACGGTACAGTGACATTTCTGCTAAAGTATTGTGGTGGGCGAACGGTTCTGCCAGATCTGGTCCTTATCTCTGGAGGGTTTTCCCGTTGTACTTCTTGTACAGGAGGTTCCGGTGTTTCTTCAGGAGTTTGGGGAGAGCCATAATCTTCAGGATGTTCAGGCGATGGAGGTGGATGTACTTTAATGGTTGGTTTGTCAACTGCTTCCTGTAGCAGAGTTTTATCGGGTGCCGGTACTCTTTGGTAGGAAGGTGGGTAGACTGTTGCAAAGGTCTCTGATTAGGGTGCAGGTTCCTTGGGATCAAGAGGTAGTATAGTCTTGGTTGTCCAGTGGAGCTGACGCGTTTCTGAGATCTTGTGCAATGATGGTATGTATATACGGTATATTTTGCTAGAGGAAGTATATCCAACAAGGTATCCTTCTATGGCCCGGGGCTGTAACTTTGTTCCTGGTTTTCTGGTCTCCTCAGGTATGTGGACAAAGCATTTGGTCCCATAGGGCGTAGTTGGTTTACTAACGGTTTCTTGTTGTAGAGAGATTCATAGGGCGATAGTTTTCCTATGGATCGGTTAGGGGGGATGTTCCGGAGTTATACAGCTGTTGTAACTGGTTCGGCCCATAAACGCGGTGTAAGACCTGATAACATAGAGCGTGTAGATGTGATTATGGTCCTATTGTACCGTTCGGCAATGCCATTAGATTCATGAGAGTAGGGAGGTATTTTGTCATGTATGATACCCAGTTTTTCAAACATGGTTGTCATATCTTTGTTGACATATTCTCCTCCATTATCGGTTCTGAATCGTTTAATAGTAGCGTTGTCCGGGGTGTGTCTTTCTTTGATGAATTGGTTGAACAGTTTAACGATGTCGGAATTGGCTTTAAGAGGATAAATGCAAGTGTACCGTGTACAATCATGAATAATGGTGACATAGTACCAGGAGTTTCTGAAGGAAGGGGTAGTGAATTTTCCACTAAGATCAGAGTGGATTAAATCATAGGGATTTTCACATCTTTTGGCTGTAGATTCGTGTTTGCGTTTAGTTGATTTGGACGTAATGCAGGTTTCACACTGCCAGTTTTTCAGAACTTCGGGAATAGTTGGATTGTCTGAGTAGTTGGTACTTTTGAGGTAGGATGGTGAAGGATGTCCAAAGGCTTCGTGCCACTGTTGGTAAGTCATCTTGTTCGCCACTACTTTCTCTTCTTGCACAACATAATCTTGACCGTCAAGCTTTCCCCATATCACTTCTCTTTTATTCTCCCTGTATACCAACCTATCCGCACCTTTACTACGCAAAGAAAAACCATTCCCCAAAGAAACAATAGCGAGCCAAGACAACAAGTTACTTTGACCTAACTTCGGAACCCAGAGAACATGTTTGAGGAATATAGGGGCTACATGACCCTTTGAAGTTTTGGCCATGAGCTTGACAGTTCCTCGGCCACATGATTCTATTACCGAATCATCGCCTAACTTAACAGTCCCTGTACATGGTTCGAAGTTTATAAGAAGGTCTAGGTTGCTTATCATGTGTGAGCTTGCGCCTGTATCGATTACCCAGTTGTGTGGGTGAGGTGTCTTTTGCATAGAGAGGAGGGATGTGGATGTACTGACCGGTTCAGATATTTCTTCTTTGCCGATCTTTGCTGAACTAACAGCTTTCTTTTCCTTCTTCTTTTGGTTGTCGCTCTTGAGTTTATTACACTCATTCCAGGTATGTCCCTCAGCGCGAGCAGTAGGGTAATGCTTTTTGCAGTAGGTACATTCCTTGGATGTGGCCGCAGGTCTCAGGAGAGGTTCCCTTCCTTTGCCTTTGACATCAGCGCTTGTATACGCTTTGTCGTCCTCAGGGCTAACCGTGGGTCTCATGTCCAACAACTTGTTGTAGACATGGTCATAGGTAAGGTCCTCCTTGGTTTGGAGGTTGTCGACAATGTTACTAATCGACTCGGGAAGGGAGCGGAGAAGAACTGCTGCTTTGGCTTCGGGTGACTCGAATACTGATTTGAAGACAAATGGTAGAGCATATCGGTCATCGGCAGAGGAGGAGGAGAAACGGTGTTGCATTCGATTCCAGAGGGTATCGTACTTGTTGACATGGTCTGCAATAGGTGCAGAGGTATCGTACTTGGTATCGAGGACAGCCTTGAGTTGTTCGAAGAAGGAGGTGGTGTTTTCTCTAGCAAATTTATCTTGAAACGTTTTCCAGATGGTGGGGGGTGTTTTGTTGGTGGCCAACAAAATAAACCATTAGGGGTCAATCGTTTCAAGGAAGTAGGCCGAGACCCATTGGTATCGATGGCGAAATTCATCTAGTCTCTCAGAGTTGTTATTTCCATCTTCGTCCTCTTCTTCTTCCGGCAGGGTTTCCTTTTCCGTTATTATGTCCCCGCAATTATATAAAGTAGGGACATATTCCGAGATATCACGCCAGGTCCGGTAGTTATCAGGGCCAGTGAGCTTTGGGATGGAGCTAAATTTGTAACTGGGTGCCCAACTACATTTGGAGTTGTTGGCATAAGATCTGGGATTTGGTGCAGGAGGTTCTGGAGGAGGAACGGTGGTTTCTGCCATGGCCATTTTTGCTCGCTAAAGGCAAAGTGACTTTGGTTGCTAAGTACCGGTACTTTGCTTTGCACTTGCCAGTGGTTGCAGCTAGAAAATTGCACTTTCCGTGAGAACTATGATTTAGTTAGGAGCGCCAAGACTTTTCGTATCGATTTGCCAAGAATGTTTCGCCAGGAACATTTCGTTTCGCGAACGATTTTCGTTTCAACCGATGTTTCGTTTCGAGTGAAATTGTTTCGATGTTACACGAAATATTTTTCTGCAAAAGAGGTGTGTCCCGTTCCGGAAGGAATTTGTTTCTGTGGTGAAAGAGGATAGCGTGTAAGAGTAAGTCGTATTGCTATGCATGTACCGGGCTCATAACCTGTTTAAAATATGTGTATTGGCACGATCTTATAGCATGAGTACGAAAATATAACACAGTATTAAGAGTATACTATGTGCACGCTTGTGTGAGGAGTATTGTAGTATGAAGGTAGATTGGTAGTAGTTCTTGTCCTTAATTAATTAAAACAAAGTAGGCGGCAACCAGCTATTTATACAGGTGCGTATCCTCCATGTACTCAGTAACAAAATAGGGAAAACATTGTAAGAAACATAAGTGCGAACATGTTAGACCCTGAAAAACTACCAAGGAAATCCCAATAAAATATGCATAATCTGATGTGGTGTGCGCGAAATAAACGGAAAGGTAACACATGATACATGACCGGTAGAAGGTCACTATACATGGAAAGATAACTGAGAAATCCCGCACATAACATAAGAAATATACGCATTAATTCTCAAACACTATCATGAAATATAACCGAGAATATGATATACCCTAGCTGTAGTAATGTCCGTAGTTTCCCTGAGTAACTAGAAATAACCAAGCAGAGACATAAACAATATTACCATAGGAAATATACATATGAAACGAATTGAAGAATTTCAACACAAGGAAGGTTAAGAAACTCGGCTGCCCCCACATCGTCCCTAGGTTGCCTTGGAGATCAACCTTAAGAAAGGGGAAACATTGCCAGCAAAAAGGTTATACCCATTAGGAGAAAAGGAATTGGAAGAGCTGAGAGAATACATCCGTGTCAACAAAGACCGAGGAAGGATTCGGGACCCTTATGCAAATGGTGGATCCCCAATCCTGTTTGTGAAGAAGAAAGATAGCAAACTACGACTCTGTGTGGACTACCGAGGACTCAAAAAAGTCATCAAACGAGATCGATACCCGCTGCCTTTGATAGGGGAAGCACTGGATCGACTCCAAGGAGCCAAAATCTTCACGAAATTGGATATTCGGAACGCATACCACAATATCATGATCAAGGATAGAAACGAATTGAAAACAACGTTTACAATAAAATATGGAATATACGAATATACGGTAATGCCATTCGGTCTCAAAAATGCGCCTGCAGCTTTCCAAAGATGGGTCAACCGGATCCTGGGTCATTTTCTTGACATCTGCGGTATCGGCTACCTGGATGATATCCTGATATATTCAGAAAACCTGGAACAACACAAAACTCAAGTCCGCAAGGTTATGGAAGCCTTAAGAAAAGAGGGACTCACACTTAAGCCATTCAAGTGCGAGTTCCATAAGGAACAAACGGAATACCTAGGATTCATTATCGACAAAGAAGCAGTCATTGTCGACCCTGTCAAAACCCAGGCCATATGGGAATGGAAGCCACCAGAAACTAAAACAGGCATTCAATGCTTTATTGGATTCTGCAACTTCTATTGACGATTCATAGAAGGGTTCAGTTGTATAGCGAAACCCTTATATGAACTCATAAAAAAGGACGTCAAGTGGAAGTGGATAGTACGACAACTGGAAGCATTCGACGAGTTACGGCGATGGTTGACATCAGCTCCAGTCCTGGTACATTATGACCCAGAGAAAGAGATCATGATAGAGACAGATGCATCAAAGTATGTATGCTCTGGCATATTATCGCAAACAGGGAATGATGGAAGATGGCAACCAGTTGCATAACGTTCGAAAACGATGTCGCCCGCAGAATGCAACTAAGACATACATGACAAAGAGCTGTTAGCAATTGTACAAGCTCTAAAAGAATGGAGAAGATATCCAAATGGAAGACGACATCGAGGGTTGGTACTTACCGACCAAAAAAATCTGGTACCCATTACCATGACAAAGGAACTCAATGACCGACAAATTCGCTGTAGCGAAATACTCAGCCAATACGATATCAAGATACAATATCGACCTGAAAAGATGTAGGAAAACCAGATGCTCTAACTAGAAGGGTGGAAGACATCGCTGGAAAAGACGATAAAAGGATTCGACAGAAACACAGGATCCTCGTACAATTGAACACTACTTTAAAGCAATCGAAGTAGTGAGGTTTACAGAAGACGACGCTGGAATTCACGAAGCAAGCAAAAGTGATACTCAAATAAGGGCAATCTACGATGCCCTAGAAAGAGGAAACAAGGAGATGAAAGGAGTGGCACTTGGAGCATGCGAATAGAAGGAAGGATACCTTTGGTATCAAAGGAAAATCTGGGTCCCAGAAGAAGAAGCGATAAGGACAATGATAATACGACACAACCACGATGCACAAACAGCAGGCCATGGAGGGACAAACAAAACTACCAGCCTCCTAGCTCGGCAATATTACTGGCCAAGGATGCGAGACGATATCAAACGATATGTTAAAAACTGCGATATTTGCCAAAGAACGAAAGCAATCTGGCATGCACCATACGGATTACTGCAGCCAAACGAAGCACCCCACTAACCATGGAAATCCATAGCAATGGACTTTATCATTGACCTTCCGATATCAGCTGGTTATGACACCATACTGGTAATGATCGACCGATTAACGAAAATGAGTCATTTTATACCTTGCAACAAAGATATGAATACGAAAGACTTTGTGCAAATATTCCAGAAGGAAATATTTCGCATACATGGACTCCCACAGGATATCATCACAGATCGAGGAACCTTGTTCACATCGGACATATGGAGAGAAACGACGAAATCGTTAGGGAAAGAAAGGAGGTTGAGTACCGCTTTCCACCCTCACACCGATGGACAAACCGTGAGGACCAAAGGCATACTAGAACAATACCTACGAGCCTACATCAACTATCAACAAGACGACTGGGCCAACCTACTACCACTGGCTGATTTTGCATACAACAATGCAAAACAGGAAACAATAAAGACCACACTATTTTATCCGAATTATGGTCACCACCGGGAGCATGAGGCACTTGGCCACATGATACGGAAAGAAAGGACTGATAAGGAAGAGATGGGTCAGCTGCACAGTATCCTACGTCAGGAAATTGTCTGTGCACAATTACGACAAAAAGAAAACTACGATCAACACTGAAAACCAGCTCCGAATCTCCAGTCAGGCGACATGGTCTGGTTACTGCCAAGGAATATAAGGACTACAAGACCATGCAAGAAGCTGGATTACAAGAAAATCGGACCATTCAAGATCCTTACGAAGGTTGGCACAAGTGCCTATAAATTGGCCTTGCCCCAACAGATTTAGGTCCACAACACCTTCCACATCTCACTTCTCGAACCATATCACTGCAATCAGTTTTCCTCACAAAAGCAAGTACGACCACCTCCAATCGAGATAGAAGGAGAAAGCGAGTACGAACTCGAAGATATCATTGATTCACACATACACCGAAGACACCTACAATACAGAGCCAAGTGGACCAGCTACTCACCAGAACACAACAAAACTTGGTACCCTGCGAAGAACTTTAACAATGGCAGGATCGCTATTGAGCGTTTCTATCATCAGTACCCAAGAAAACCCAGAATGTGTTACAGTCAAGATCGAGCCCGTAGAGGAACGACCTAGACACCCGGCGATGTTAGGGCGATAGCCCAAGAGCTATCACACCAACCAGCCCCCCATATGCAACGCAGGAGGAAAGACAGAAGCAGGCAGAACATAACCTTCTTTCACGGACTGCCTGCAACGATGACCACAGCCACATTCATTTACACGATAAGGAAGGCAGTAATTGGTTTCCTAAACAACAAAAGATACGTAAACAACAACAACCCCACAAGGAATCGTCCCGGGTCCACTGCTTCAAGGACAACTGCCGTGTACATCGACACAACAAAATCGATGCCTGGTACTACCCAAGACGCACGGGGGAAGCAGCCCCCCTGAATGAAACGGATGCACGCATACGGAACAGGAACGCGACTGTGAGGACACAGTTGGGGAGAGAGGAGGGCGAAACAAATGAAACAGAACTAGCCCAGATATGGGATGTCTGGAACGACAACTCGAGGGGTTACCAAACCAACTCAGCAATGCCAAAGCCACAATTCGGAACCAAAGAGAGGATATGCTGACCTACCAGAGAATGATTGCCGAACGAGATCGAACCAACAGAGCTGCAAACCTAACCTTGGAAGAGGTCCGGAAAAGTTGCCAGGACGCCGAACATCAGGTTCGGAAGTTGAAAAAGGAATTGCGCAGGTTTGGAGAAAGCCTGAGAGGATAGGACCATGGGCCTGATGGGACTCAGGCTGATTGGAGAGGAGAGCCAATGTCACGATTGGTGAATAAGCATGGAAGGATTTTGCATGACTCATAGTTATGAGTCACAAGGTTGTTATATTTCGCATTATGACTCATTAGGAGTCATGGGGTTTCACATGATGCAAAATAGTGCAAATTATTGTTATATTGTGATTGGTTGATTTTGCGCACGACTCATACTTGTAAGTCATATGATGTAATGAGTTTCGCATAGGACTCACATTATGAGTTATGGGTTTCACGCATGTGATCACTTTGGGGCACATGACTGGTTTTACGAGTTATGATTGGATTTGGAACGTTGTGCAGTTGACTCATAGGGGTCAGCTGATGGATTTCATATTATGACTCAATATGAGTCATCGAGGTTAGCTGACTCATAGGTATGAGTCACCATGGTTAGGGTTGAGGGAAGAGTGCCTATATAAGGACTCTAGGCAGCCTGTATCTAGGACTCTTCATACAACTATCTAAGTTCTTTCCTATACAATTACTTTGCCTCTTTACCTCTCCACTCCTCTATTGGCGTTGTGCAATAGGAACCATAGGGTTCGGCTATCCAAACAACATAGGCATAGGCCTAAGTGCAATAGTGGAAACCCGCCTAGTACTACTAGTTGCAATAGTACTCCTACCCTGGTGGCTGAGAATAGCGCCACGCCCCATACCTGACTATAACCACTGCCCGGTCATATTCATCCTACCCAAAGATAAGTAGTTACCTGTTGCAAGTCAGCTTACTGCATAGGATCGTAACAGCTGCGCACCCCAGCTCCACACCAGAGCTGAACCTGGGCTAGCTAATGAAGCAAGAAACTGCAAGAGGGACATGCCTCAGGGGCTTTACTTGCAACATTACCCGGCACTTTTTCAGACGACTACGGCGCGTCGTTAGATAACTCCAGCGCGTGTTAGATAAATCCATTGTGTCGTCAGACAACTCCAGCGTGTCGTCATATAACCCCAGGGCGTCGTCAGATGACTCCAAGGCGTTGTCAGATGTCTCCCATGCAGGCGATAGACAAGGAGGCAGTATTGGTAGATTGAAATCCCCCATTCGACATCTCCACGGGCTCCCTAACAATAGCATCCCCCTCTCTGTCCAATCAGTGAGCCAGCTGAATACAAAACAGTATTTGGAGTTGAGACAACTTCTGAGCCCTCATCAAGATGATATCGTACGGAAGCGAGGGGCTAAGCGCAAGAGACTGCATTGGAGTTTGGCTCCAGAGAGCCTGATCGACTAGATGCGGCGTCGATCATGTGCTGCGTCGACCTAGACGTATAGTGTATTAGTGATATTGTTGAGAATTTAGATTTCATACTGTTCTTAGAGTCTTTGAATAAATTTCATAGCGCCTGTTGATCTGATCAAGTTCGTTGGTAGGGAGGTTGCGCAATTGAAAAATGTCTTGGCTAAGGCTTGGTAGACGCCTAGATACGCCGAGTGCTGCGACATCTCTTGGCGCCTGTACCTTTATGAGGCTTTAAAAGCTTTTTTCGCGATACGTGGTGGAAACATCAATTGAAAGTATGAACTGATCACAGTCAATCATTGAATTTACTATTTTCTGTATCTTTATCCATCGTAACTGGTGTATCCACTATGAAACCGGTATCCCACTTGTGTGTGCGACGTCATGATAGACCCTACTCAGCGTCATTTACATGTACAGTCGTGTTCAGACTGTACACCTCCCTAGGGCTAACGATTAGGAAACGCATAGATAGCGACGACGACCTCTATATAAGGACCCCTCCTACCCCTCCTTCCGCTCTTACGTTCCTACTCACCATACGTTCCTCTTCGCTTCTCCCCCACCCTCCCATCTGGAGCCACATTCCGACATACCTACGTCAGCTTCAGTCCAAAATCCTCCTCGCTCAGCTAACAAATCGATAGACCTCTATTTCTTTTCCCCTTCTTTAAAAAATTATTTCTAAGGCCGTTGACGACCCAATAGCACCCCCGCGCTCACAGAGACATCGGCTACAAAGGTAAAGTAAGTAAACTTCATACATATATTTGGTAGTATTTTAATATTTCACCTGGAATTTTACCTCCAGCTGCGCAGGCTCCTAGGCTTGATGCTCAGGCTAGGAAATAAAGTCAGACACTGCCACGGGCAGCAACCCGTCACCAGGGCGAGAGAGTGTAAGCAAACATGGAATACTCATGATTCACGGTCACCGGATATAGAGCTCACTATCAACGTTTTATAAGAGCAGAGATCCCAAGTAGCGCTCGCAGGTCCCGCCTGCCGTCGAGAATTCCGGGTATATTAAACTAAAACTCCACCCAGCTGTTAGAATCTGTTAAGCTGACAATCAAACACAAAACAGTAAGGCCTAAGGAGACATTGCGTACACCAAATCGTGGTGTGGTTTCCAACACCCTGGCGCCCAATCATCGGTTTAGACAGGGTGGCGGGAGCAGATTAAGTCCTATATCGTAGCCTGCTCCATAGACCCCAGCGGCTTGACCGAATCCTAAGTGGATTCTATCATTGTTTTTGCTTGCTTGCTTTTCCCGTTAATCAGCGTATTGAGCTGATTAAAAGTCAGCACCACTCGGATGACGTCAATGAGCTCCTCCACCACTAGAGGATTATGGTCAAAGACTCGGCCTAGAAACTCCAGTGGTCTAATTAGTGTCAAAATCCGGAGCGCGTCGGTGGTGTCGAGGTCGCAAAACCATTAAGTGAGTCTTGCATATCTATTCTCCGTAGGCCTTGTACTGACTCATTTTGATAGTAGCTCAATCTCATCAAGCCTCCCCTTATTGCCTACAGGCAGTAAGAATCCATATTGTTCGCCGAACGGGTGCCCTAGAAGCAGGGCATCCGTTCATCGGCCACCCCTGGAGTACCGGCGACTAGGACCGGGGAATCCCTTGTGGGGTCCTGGCTACACCCACTATGGACAACCTGCTCAGGGCGGTTAGAGGGCAGCATCTGGTGGAGGAGATAAGATGCCCACGGTAGCAGATAGGTGTTCAAATGTGTATGGGCACGATCTTATATCCATCGGAATATACTAACCTAATACTAAGCGAGTATTGCGGGCACGCCTTGATGAGGAGAGGTAGATTTATGAAGGTATATTGGTAGGTAGTCTGTTCCTTATTCTTCTAAGGGAGAAAAGTGGGCGGTAGCCCCTATATATACAAGAGTGCGCCCTCCTGTTATCTAAAAGAATATTAAAGAGAAAAATATAAGTACGAACGTGTTTTATAGTAACGTCAGTAGGAAAAACATAAGTGCGAACGTCTTTGACGCTGAAAACCTGCCAAGAAAATCCCAAAAGTTTATATAAATCTAAAGTGGTGTGAGGGGTTTCGTTGTGGATGATAAGACATAAAGAACGGAACAATAACTGTTAAAATATGTGATAAGCAAGCGAAATAAGCCAAATACCAGATAAAGAAATATACATAAGAATCCTCATCGTAATAATGAAATATAACCGATATAAACGCATAGTATGTCCGAGCTGTAGTAATGTATGCGGTGTAATAGATATTGCCAAAACACTAACCAAGTAAGAGAATATACGATATGTTCAAGGAAATATTCATATAAGAACGAATAAAAAATTTCAACAATCAGGGCGACTGTTGAGGGCGCCGTCAGGTTACGCCAGGCGCACGAACAGCCTCCCCCACTCCGACAACTTATGTTCCTCAATAGAGATGATGACATTCAGCGTGGCACCACGCCAACAATGGCCGAGAACTCTCGGACCTCAAGGTTCTTGAACCACGCTACGATCAAGGAGACGACGGAGACGAAGGAGACCAAACTCCTGAGCCAGCCAACGGGAGATAGCCATTTCTCAGGCGCAAGCTCGGGGAAGATACCGTACAGGCCATGCAGGAGGAGGAGGAAGAGGAATGGCTAGAAGCCAAGGGGGAGGCTAGATCTCAGACGCCTGGTAGCGTGGGGGTGATCGTTGTGGACGACGATTGCGTAAGTATCTATACTTAATGACACTTAGTTAAGCTTATTATCAAAACACAATAACTAATAGCCAGTGCAGTATGAACAACAAAGAGCAGAGGGCCCCTCGATGAGACGGAGGAATATTCCACGGCAAACTGATGAGCCTGCGCGCTCTGAGTCATATGCCACTGACGACGTAAGTACCAAAACCTAACCAGCCCCGAGTTAACATTAAGATCAAAGCAAGATAAGTAACTGCTTGTATAGCACTAGGAACTTGGGGCGCCGGGTCCCTTGATGTAACTGAGGAATATTCGCGCCAAACTGAGGAGCCGGCAAGTTCGGAACCGATTGCACAACCGTCGGGGGAGTCCTCCTCTGGGCCATCTGCACCCTCTGATTGTGAGAAACTACGAGCCATTCTGGAGGTTATAAGGGAGAAGCCCTGGCTCGTTCCGTAAATGACAATTACCAGGTCGGGACCTGTTTGGAGTCCGGGGCACGATGGCGCCCTGAACAGCTCCCCCGCCAGCGAGCCTGTGATTTGCGAGGAACGCCTAGACTCACCCCCTGGTGCTCCGATTGTATTGCAGGTTCTCACAACTCCAGTGAGAACGACAGAGCAAGCAGCAGGCACAACCGAACTGCCCGCACCCACAACGCTCTCTGTCCAGACAGAAACATCAGCCCCTCTGACACCCCTGACACTTGAGACTTCTTCGGCGCCTTGTCCTCCAGGTGCCAAATTACCATCACCCAAATTGCCCCATTCACAAAGACGTGTGGCGAGTGAAAAATAATTTAGCATTACCTAGTTTGTCTGGTATTTTTATTTCTATTGCTACTGTATATCTTATTCCCCTTTGAGAATTTTCTGTTTGGGATGCCCTAGCCAGATGTAATAGTAATGATACCATTGGACGCCTCTGCTTAAGCTTCCCTCATATTCTGTGCCTGCTATATGATAGCCTTTGGCCTCTGTACCTGGACATGTGAGATTCTTTTCCCGGATCCGGCATGCCTCCCTTTCTCGTGCTTTCTAGGCTGGCGTTGGCCAAGCGAACTAATAAATTACCTAGCTTGCATAGCATGAACTCGGATACCTAAGCGTTCTGCGGTGTTGATTCGATGTCCAGAGATGCGGTTGATCCATTTTTAGCGTAGCGTGTGTCTTGCTAGAATTACTGTCGCTAACCAATACTTGTTGTGGCCCGATTTTGCCTAGCCCCCTGCACAAGCGACGCCCCCATCTCGTCAAACCTTCTCACTGCAGGGTTGTGACGATCATCATACTTGAGAATGTCTAGATCATTAACGAATTGTTGAGGAAGCAGAAAACCCCTTTTTGTAGGCAAATATTTTCTTTCGATACCGATTGACAGTAAGTGATTCCACAAACCCCCCTCAAGTTCACGCTGATAAGACCTTACGTGTCGTGTGAACCAGGCCACAAACTCATCTTCGTGACATACAAGTTACATCCCCTTGCTCTACGTCCTGATTCCCATCAAACCTATGGTTCATAGACCGTCCTGCATTTTGCAATGATTAGACTGCCACAAGGCAATTTACACAGCCAGCGACCTCCACGAGTGTGAAATCTGAACGGACGCAGACGCGATGTCGTGCCCGATGCCATACGATCGGTGAGATTGAGATCAGGAATGCAACAAACCAGATCCGACAGCTTTCTGGGTACAATACCGGACAGGCAGTCATCACATCCAAACCTTTCACCACCAAACCCAACCAGAACACCAGAAAGCCCGCTGAAGCGCCTTTAGAGAGCAACGATACAGAGCACGACTTATATTGAACCGGGGACAGCACTTAACGCACAAGCACTAACGCAAAGTGTCTGTCTAAGCGATGATAGCAGCGATGAGTACAAAAACTCCCGGAGATCTGATCAAACTGAATCGGACACGGAGCCAGACGTAGAAGACAAAGATGACCTAGATGGCACTGGATCAGGGCTGCACGATCAACCATGAACAGGAGGTAGCCGAACAAATAAGCGCCTGTCGTCTGTACGAGTTTCGACCACCTTGGGATAGCAGGAGGTAGCTCATGCTAGACGGACGCTAGGAGCTCTGGGATATATAATACCCAGTATAGTCTACACTCCTCCATTGCTCCAGTCATTCAGTCTTCTACGCTCTTCATCCCCATTACCAACGCATCGAGCCGCTACGTCGGGAGTCAGAAGCTCGACTCCAGGCGAATAATGGAGTACACAATGCCACGAAGCCATCTGGCCGGATACTCAATCCCGGCGTAATACAGCGACGGGAGCAGAGGCGGCTATAGTAATGCGGGCCAAGGTTCTCATTCTCTGGTACACCCTGTTTGATGACCCACACCCAGGCAGAGTTACTTTGACATTGCAGGAACACCGAGCATGGTTTGGAGCTCTCGATGAGATATCCAATGCAGGACATATTGAAGCATCGGAGGAAAACATAAAAGTAGTAAGTGTACACAAATCCAGAGGCACCACCCCTGGCGACGTTGGGTGTAGTACTAACTTTGAAAGATATGGACTAGATATTCCAGGGTAAGATCCCAATTTGTTTACTACATAAAGGGATCGATGGAAATATTATATGATCTCCCGAGTGATACCACAGCGATTGGGCGCAGGGTAGAATACCTGCTTGAAAAGGATATATTTATGTGCTCCCAAAGCGGATATGAGGTTGGTGTCAGCCAGTACACAAACGGAGCATTCCGGAAACTCACTGGCATTGAACTCGACTCAGAAATTAATGTTTCGATTCGGGGTGCCCCAGATTGCAGAGGCCATTTGGGGAAAGTACAACGCGGGGAGATAATCGGTGCTATCGTCAAACCTGATTTTCTCGGGTATATCAACGGCACCATGATTTGCCTAACATGTACGATACTTTGCCATTGCTTGCAAGCATGGAAAACAGGAGTATTTACTGAACCACCCGAGTTCAAGCCTGACGCAGTGCGAGGTGAGCCAGGACCCTAATCCGGATTGTCTTCTCCAGGGCGCTAATATAACCGGGGGCACGGAAGACCTTTTTGCCCGCTAAAAATGGACGTTGGCCTCCTGTCCAGTCTGGGTCCAGGCGATAATTGTCGACAAGATTCGCATGACCATATGGGCAAAGATGCAGAAGATGTAGAGAGTGTGGCAAGAGCGCATCAAAGGGTATACTGACAATTGGGCAGCAGTAGCTGCAGAACTACAGAACCAGACACCCAGCCAGGCCCCGAGGCGAGGAGCCCCCGGAAGTCAAACTCGCACTGACTCGCACACTGAGGCTGCTGTAAGGCACCAGAATACCTGAAACAGTTAGCAGGATACCAAATTATCTTTGGACTTCGACCAGTCATCACCCAAACGGTTTCTCTGCCTTCTTAACTCTGATCCACTAAGTCAATATGATAAAAGGGAAGAACCTAGGGGGCTAACGATAGACAGGGGGGTGAGCCCGACAGCCTCGCGACGTCTTTCACTCAGCTTTAACGAATTAGAGTCAATGAAGGAAGAAATTAGAGTCAACGCAGGAACGAATTAGAGTCACCGCAGGAGGGGACAAGTCACTGTAAGCGGGGATATTAAGAATAGGGGGACGATCGGAGAGCATGTGTGAGTAATTAGGGAATGAAGTATGCGTAGAATAGGAATAATAAATACTATTTGTTTGACTGAGATCATGATTCATTCCCACTCATATGTATGGGCGTATAGCCAACGATTGAGAGATGGATGTATAGCAAAATCAGGGTGTCCGAAGTATCCAGTGTAGAATGAAGGGCGACAGCGGAATCGGGGCGTAGTAAATCTCATGAGGACAATGCTAGGAAGAAGAGAAGCGACACCGCAAGATGGGGACAGTGTCGGGAATAGTTCACAGAATTCGCTAGGCGTCAGAGTGGCAATTTAGCGAAGTTGAAAGACAATCAGGATGAAAACATGAATCTCGGGATACGATTAGCAGAAGGCATGTATAGGGGGAAAATCAGGAAGACAGCATCCGGGAGAGGAAGTTTGGACGCAGAAGCGACGAGTGGGAAGACGCTCAGATCAGAAAGCTCAAAACTATGGGTTCACGACGGCAGAGTCAAGACGGTTGGAGCCCAGACGTAGAGGAGGGGGTTCGGACGGGATGAGAATTGAATACCTGGTCATTGGACATCCGCCAGACATAGAACATTAGGATTGGACGTCAGGATAGAAGACGCCGGGATCAGAGGGGATTAGGATTGCACAGCGGGTCATCAGATATCGCCTGGATGCGACAGCTAAAGTTCATGGGGGTTCAGGACGCAAAGGAGGAGAACACCAGACGTAGTCAGGACTCTCAGGATGCAGGGTCCGTGTCTGGATGGTGTCAGGACGCGGGCGCTAAGAAACACAAAAATCAGGAAGCAATGTCGGATCGACATTGCGTCCTGATTTGTGGTTAACGTTCGGAGCCTCAGGTGCGTCACATGCACTCGACGCTCAGAACACAAGGTTTTATTTTTGCTCATGTTGGATGTCCCTTCCTACTTGGTTATGACTTCCTAACTGGTTATTCTTTCCTTGTTTCACTTATCATTACCCCCGCCTTATTTCTACCCATTTGGGTATCGCTATCCTCCTGCTATACCTACTGGATTTGTATAGTATTAGCGATCTCTTGTTCCTTCTTGTTTGAATTCGATTACTTGTTTTGTTAGTTCCATCTTGTCACTTTTAACCCTTTGTTTTGAGAATTTGGTTACCATGTTATGCTGCCTCTGTTAGCATGAGTGTTGGACAGGATGTTTGTGCTTTTGTTAAGTTTTCCAAGCTACAATCTTTTGTATTTAAAGAGCCTGCAATCCTATAAGGATTCAGACTCGCAAGCCTCACAGGACTATCATCTTTAATACTACAAGTAGAACGGTCACTGCATTAGTTACATTTCCTTTTACCTTATCTATTGAAGACCTATCCATCGACACTTCTCCCCCTATCCTGTTAGTATCTTCAAAGTCCATTTGGGATTCTCGAGTTACGAGGGAGTAGGTTACACAAGATGTCTGTATCCAGACGGCATTGTTTCACAATCATGGTTTAGTGCGTAATACTCTTTTGTGCACATACCTTTTAATTGAATTAAGTCTGATACGTTCTACCGTTATTTTTCCATTCTTGCTGTCCCAGCAAGTGTGATGAAAACTTATTTCATACTCACACTGGCTAAGATGCATCTTCATATGTCTTTGCAATCCAGCAGGGCTCAAAGCAGATTGCCCCTATTTTCTGCTCGATTTACGGTATTTTTCATCATACTTGAACAAAATTCGTCTATTGACAACTATTATTTAGAGAAGTTGTGAACAGTACTCTGAGGCGATGGTGTAGGATTTGTTAATTATCCACTGTCCTTATACAAACTACTAGCATCTTCTTCCGCAGAAGTTGTTTATTCAATAGCCTTTCTCAATCATCTGGTTTTTGAATAAGTACCAATATATCTGAGTTCAGTTAGAGTACAGGCCAGGTGGAGGCCTAGAGGTGCCAGGATATTCAAGGATCTTTACAAGTCTTACAAGTGAGTGAATCATTGATGTCAGAATCCTTTTGCGCTTGTTCAACTATTCCATGGTCGAGCCGACCTGTCATATAGTTTCGTTCCTGGAAGATTTCTGATCATCCAGGCTAGACTCATTCCTTCTTGTTACTCTAAAGAAGTCCCTTGTCAGCACTGGTCTGTCAGCTCTCTCCTGGATCTGTGGAAGGATTTAGTGCTTCATAAGAACGCAGATTTAATTGACCGTCTTCCCTACTAAGGTCCAATATACACCAAATATTGGGCTCCGCTTTCTTCGTTTTGACTTTGAGGTTCTAGGAGTTAGTCCCGGACTACCACGAGCCACCGTCGAAGTTAATCGGTTCTTGCACGCCTGTAATGCTTAGGTCTGCATTATGCACTTAGGTCTGGATTGCTTTTCGTGATTCTCGCTTGGCTTTGAGTTTCCCATGGAGAAGCGCGGAAGACTTTCTAGTAGGACCTTGCAGAGGTCAAGCCCCCTTGTTGATTTCGGTTTCGGTAAGGGGTCCGTAACGCAGTACCTAGTCGCCGTCGCTACTAGTGCCTGAAAACCCCTTTTAGGTTTCATTCGTGTCATCCAGTTTCCAAATTCTGCACTAATTGACTTGGTTTACCCGGTTTGTTGGTGACATTAACCCTTTTGGTAATGTTGTTGCCAGGGGTCGTCGATATTGGGGTTTGAAATTTCCCAGCTTCTGTCCTATACCTGATACCCAAGCTTGCTTCCTACAGAACTTCCAAGTATGGTTAGCTAAAGTGCAACGGGTGTATTGATTGACTTTCTTCCACTCTTCAATTTTGTTCTTAAGAATTCCTTTATGAGCTTCTACACAATTTGTGTGCTCTACCTTTCCTTTCGCGAAGGATTTTTTCCCTTTTTCCGCTTATTTCTTCAATGTGTAGGCAGCCTTTTGAGGTGCTGTATAAGTTTTTCATTTTTTAGTTCCACGAGTGGTGTTGCCAGATTTGGATTCCTCCTTCCGATTTTGTTTTTGCAAGTAAATTTTTACATGATCGTTTTTTCTGAATAGCCCTTGTTGTTCCTAGAACGATTCTTCTGATTAGATCACCCTGCGACCTGCCTTGATCCATTCACTATCCAAGTCATGATTTTCATATGATAGCGTACGCATAGCTTCAATAGGAAGTTGTCTCTATATTATAGTACTTCAAGCGATACCGGATTCTGTGGCCTCAATGTTGTGGTTTTCCATTGTAAGGAGATACTTCTCTATGTCTCCTGTGTACCTAACCTTCTCCATCTCGGCTAAGGCGTACTGAGCCTTATACTGTACTGCCAATCGTTCCGTAACTTCAGCCCGGAAAGTTAACCTAAAATTATAACCCTCGTGTTTAGGAAATCCAAGGTCCCCAGTCCTTTTCTTCCGGTAGGTTATTGCGAAAGGGTCCAACTTGGTTCCTTCCATTCTTCCTAACGCATACTTGATGCGTTCTTCATTGTCTTCCCTTTGCCATGGGTTTATTTCAAAGTAATCCACGCAATTTGTAACCATACTCCCATATCCTGAGTAGGATTATTTTCAAATTTGAAGCGGGATCGGACTGCCATCCGTTGGGACCGCCTAATGCTTGCCCTAGTTGGTCTACCAATGCGTCTGCTTGGGATTAGAACTATAGTCCTGGCAACGGGCTTTGTGATAGCTGACCACATTTTTTAGAGGTGCCATATCCGTTTAATGAGCCTGGGTCGTTGTCTCCAGGAATAGGTGCATTCGCTGATGGAGGCTCTGGAGGTCCAATTCAACTATTGTTTTTATCTTCTCCACAATCCACTCCTTTTCCCTTGTTCCTACGGGGGATGAAGCGGAACTCTTCTCCGCCATCAGCCGTTGTTCATTTTTCCAACCCTAGATTTTCCACTGGCTATGGTTCCACGGTTTCCCAAACACTAGGTGGGTTTTTGGCAACTTGAATTGAATTACCGCCTCATTTATTCGCGCCAACATACGATAAACTTGGTCTGATTCTGCATTCTTCCTCTTGTCATTGACTTCTCTCTAAATGCCTTCTTGTTCCAATCCTTGATGGAGTTCCTTAACTCCCTTCTGGTCCGTTCATATTCTTCCTGTGCCGCGACCTGCTATTGAAGAATTCCTCTCTTTAGCGGGCTAGGGCTTCTTCCAATTGGCAATTTCAGTCAATAGATTCCTGCCTTGTTGCACTAATATTAGCAGGAAGTTGAGTACTTACTGCTTCGTAGTGTATAGCCTATTGTTCTTGAGCTAGTAACTTGGCCTCCAGCTTCTTAGTAGTTGATGTTTGCAGAGTGATTGTCTCTGCTGCCTGCATTTCTACCCCATTATGAACCTGTTTTAACTCTTCTCCCATGATTTCTTCGCCCCATGCTATACAGTTTACATAGTGCTGAAGTTGGTCTGCATAAACCTGTGCTTGACTGGATAGTTCGTTGTAGGCCAGATGAGTATTGTTGACCTATTGACCAAATCTTTGGCCGTACTTGCCCAATGCTAGTTCAGTGTGTTCTGTCAATTTTTTCAAATCCGGGTTTCTTGCGCCAGGCGCTATAGGGTTACTTGACCGGGTGCCAGGGGCTGACATTCTCACTCCACTAGGCTGTGAGAGGTATTAGAGTGCCAAAGGTGATCTATAACGTCCAATTGGATGGTCACTTCTCACAAGGGATACTTTATCGATATCAGGCATGGCCTTTTCCGTATTCACAGTTAATTGTCGTGAGGACATTGTTTAATACGAGTAGGGATGTTTTCCAAATCCCCAGGCGGAGGGTGCAAAAGAGGAGTGAATTATATAGAAGGAACTGGAGCTTCCATCTTTTGCAGTGTCGTAGTGAAGAGGTGGTGTCTAAAGGAAGGTAGGACGGTACAAGTATTTGTAGATTTGCAGGAAATGTGATTCTGTAGGGACGAGTCTGGGATCAGTGAACCAGGAGGGTTCGTGTGGTTCATACAATTGAATCACTGGGAGGGAGTCTACAAGTATTTGTTGAAATGAGCAGATGTGATTTCTTGGAGGAGGTTCGAGGAGACGCTCATCAAAGAGAGAGGAATCAGCTATCAGCTTGTCTGATTCCTGAGGTATGACTAGGTGATGCCTAAAGGTCTTGTAGATAGCCTTGGTAACAAGGAGAAATACCAATATACTGTTAAGGGTAGTCGATTCTCAGGACAAGTGAATTTGACTCAGCTTAAATCTTTCTTCGTAAATGGAGATTGTCTAGGAAGGCTCGTATATAAAGATTTTGAGTAAAACTTCTAAGATAGATAAGATTGCTTCTCCGTTACTTGATGATGGTTAAAGCTTAGGAGGTTCTACAATATTGTTACCTGCTGCAGCTTATCGACACGTCAGAGATCTTTATTCCTGATCGTTTGAACTATTCATCAGTCAGAGATGTAGTGCCTCGTGCTACCGCTTGTACTTAGGTAGTCCAATATGGAATTTGCCAATAGTTTCTTAGAACTCCAAGTGGCCAACTTGGATGGTGACCTAAATGAATAGTGCTGGCTTTCCCAGTGTCTTGCAGATGGCTTTCCGGATAACTTAAGAATTAGGATCATTCCAATATCGTATCGTATTGCTATACCTCTCCTTATCAACTAGTTCTGATACGTCCTTAGACCAAGATTGGCATGTTTTCTGGGTTTGAGTGGGGTTTCAAGTGTTTCCTGAAGCCCACTTATCATATACTCATGTTTGCACGGAGGGTCCCGTTACCTTTGCTACATTCCAGCGAAGGCTCTATGGAAAGGGCTGTAACCATGCGGACACGGATCCTAGCACTTGATTCCACCTGTATTGGGTCGCGTGAGTCTCCCTCTTCATATACTAGGCGAACAGCATCTGGTCGGACGGACAGCGACGACGTATATGGTGTTACAAGAGGGGAGCCAATCTTCGGTTTTTAAGTGAGGGGACATGTATTGCCATAGGTGCCGCAGGTGACATGCTGGGTCAACAAGGGGGCCGGAGGGTTATGTGTAGAATCTCAGCCCAATTGTTGTATGAATTCAGTGCTGGATTCAAGTACCTGGTATCTATATGCCTAATAACTGTATAGACTACATTTTGCTGGAAGTTCTCCAAAGTACTAACAGGTTTCTTAGCTCGTGCAGCACGTTGCTGAACTCTGGAAGATGTACGACCCTCTTTGGTATTGGGAGAACAGGTACGGCTTATAAAGAGAATTCAGGGAGCTGAAGTGGTTGATACAGGAACGTCTTCATGGATAATCCTATCAGGCTCCATGGAACTAGGAAATGGAATATCAATACATGCCATAGCCACTGTAGCTCACTTATAACTCCTGATAGTTTCATTATAGTAAAATTTAAATTTGCCAGTCCTTCGGCCTCCTAGCACAAAAGGTCTGAATATAAGATTAATCTGCCCATGCAGGATCCCTGTCCAGAAATTCGTGCCCGATAAATTTATGCCAATGAAAGTAGGTGTAGATTTATGACAAGTCCTTGAGTGACAGCACTAAAAATAGGTTAGTAAACTATCGTGGTTCAAGTGTATCAAATAATGAAATTTCCGCATGGTCAGTAGTATGTATCTCTTAAAATGAGCATTGGTAGATTAAGGATCAAATTCAGGATATCTAGTCCTGATTAGGAAGTATCCAAGATACTTCTTGCTTGTTTATTCACTATAGATTCAAAAATTGAACCGGAGGAATGAGGGTTGAGTCTAGGATCCTGCATATAATTTTGGATAGATTGTGATTTGCATTTGGTAAATGCAGTTATACACTGTCCGTCTTGCTTATATAATTTTTCAGTATGCCAAAAACGTAATCAGGGGTGTTATGGGTCAACACCTAGTAATGGGTCTGATATATTTATTGGGAAACAACTCCAGTAATATCAACCACTCAACTAGAAACACTCTATTTACTCAAAAATTATACTCCCAGATTTACAGCTGTATTTAGAATAAGTCTAGGTACTTTGATTTTGAGAAAGTACAATTATGAAAGACAAAGGATACATAGTGTATGATACGTAACAGTTACTTTTAATCAAATATATATTTATTATCAACAATGTTATAGTTGATTTGATGGCATGTAGAGCGGCGGAGACGTCTAGTAGTGGTCCTCTGGGCATTATTTTGTTGATTTTCCTACTAGGGAATGTGAGCTATAAAACTTTAAGTAGGGTAAATTTGACCTACATTTTGAACAACTATGTTATCATCACATCTTCATTTTCATCATCATCACCAGAACCTTCTGACTCCACCAAGTCATCATCAGCATTACTAATTACTACCAGCCTAGACTTATACTTCATCTGTCGCCTCTCATTCAACTTGATAAGCTTGGCTGCCTGTCTTTTAAAGCTTGCAGCGTGCTTCTTCTCGTCAATGACATCTCGCTTTCGGTACATATGTGCAAGTTGCTTTGATCCCAGTATAAGAGCACCATTTAATTGGTGGCAGACCGGCAGGGTGCTCTTCTCTATGGCATGCTGTTGCTGGATGAGTTCTTTGATAATTGTCAATTCTGCCACTGTCTCTGTTCAAATTATGTGTATTGACTCAATCTTATAGCATGAGTACAAAAATACAACACAGTATTAAGAGTATACTATGTGCACGCTTGTGTGAGGAGTATTGTAGTATGAAGGGAGATTGGTAGTAGTTCTTTTCCTTAATTAACTAAAACAAAGTAGGCGGCAACCAGCTATTTATACAGGTGCGTATCCTCCTTGTACTCAGTAACAAAATAAGGAAAACATTGTAACAAACATAAGGGCGAACATGTTTGACACTGGGAAACTACCAAGGATATCCCAATAAAATATGCGTAATTTAAAGTGGTGTGTGCGAAATAAATGGAAGGATAACACATGATACATGACCGGTAAAAGGTCACTATACATAGAAAGATAACTGAGAAATCCCGCACATAACATAAGAAATGTACACATTAATTCTCAAATATTATCATGAAATATAATCGAGAATATGATATACCCTAGCTGTAGTAATATCCGTAGTTTCCTTGAGTAAACTGGAAATAACCAAGCAGAGACATAAGCGATATTACCATAGGAAATGTACCTATGAAATGAATTGGAGAATTTCAACACTTCGCCTCATTATCTACAGCCCAACAATCTCATCATCCATTCATGTGCCGGTTTCGCAAGTACCTTGGTACAAATGTCGGCAAGGTTTTCTGATGACGCAACCTTCAGGAGAGTGTAAGAACGGTTATCGATCTCTTCTGGTATTTTCTGAAAATGGATATCAATATGTTTTGTTCGTTCATTAAGTTGATGGTTGGTTGCCAGAAAATATATGCTGGTATTGTCAGAATGTAAAGCGATCGGTGTTGTAAGCCGGATGTCACATAGACCTTTGATGTACCATTGGATTTGCGTTGCTGCTAGGGACATAGCTACATATTCCGCTTCCGAAGTAGATGTTGCAACTGAGGCTTGGTTCTTGGACCGCCAGGATATACTGCCATTGTTAAAGAGAATACCATACCCTGAGAAGGAGCGGCGGGTATCGAGACAAGCTGCAAAGTCTGCATCCACATAGGTGTTCATAGCGTTTGTAGTTGTACAAGGGTAGAAGAGTCCAATGTCTTTTGTACCATGAATGTACCAAAGGACATGTTTAGAGGCCTTTAGGTGGATTTCGGTTGGGCATGAAGAAAATTGTAAGAGAATGGATATTGTATATGCTAGATCAGGTCTGGTACCAGTAGTCAGGTATATAAGTTATCCTATTATCAATTGGTATATAGACATGTCCGGTATCTGTTCATCCACTGTCCCTTTCCGTAGTTGAATGCCTTTGGGTAAGGGGGTAGAGACTGGCCGTGAGTTTTCCATTCCATATCGCTCAAGGACTGACTTGATGTATCGTTGCTGAGTAAGATGTATCCCGTCGGAGTATAGGTGATGTATAGGCCAAGTAGGAATGTAGCTTCCCCTAAGTCCGTGATCTCAAATGCCATTTTCAGGTCTATATGAGAGAAGTAGCTTGGGTAGTGTTGGCCGAGTATATAGCGATGTCGTCAACATAAACCGATAGGTATATGTCGTGTTTACCGTAAACAAAATGCATGGGTCAAGGGCGGAGGTCGAAAAACCATTAGATATTAAGTATCTAGCGTGGAGGGCGTACCATTCATTCGCAGATTGCTTATGTACATAGAGACATCGGTTAAGTCGCCATACTTTGTCTCCATTACCGAACCCAGGTAACGGTCGCATGTAGACTTCTTCTTTCAACTCACAAGAAAGGAATGCAGATTTGACATCGAATTGCCATGGTCGCCATTTGTTTTTAGCACATATTGCAAGGAGGAAGCGGAGTGATTCATATCGGATGACCGGAGCGAAAGTATCTTCAAAGTCAAAACCCGGTACTTGTGAGAATCGTTTAGCAACAGCCCTTGCGCGGTACCTTTCTAATGTACCATCAGCATTTCGCTTGGTCTTAAAGACCCATTTACTGTCAATAATCTTTTGTCCAGTAGGTTAATCTACTTCATCGAAAGTTCCACTTTTCTCTAGTGCCTTTATTTCCTCGTCCATTTCATGGGTCCATTGTTCCTTAAGCGAAGTGTTCACTTCTTGGGTATAGGTCTTGGGATCCTTATCAGATGGTACAGTGACATTTCTGCCAAAGAATGGTGGTGGGCGAACGGTTCTGCCAGATCTGGTCCGTATCTCTGGAGGATTTTCCAGTTGTACTTCCAGTACATGAGGTTCCGGTGTTTCTTCTGGAGTTTCTGGACGGTTATAATCTTCAGGATGTTCAGGCGGTGGAGGTGGATGTACTTCAATGATTGGTTTGTCATTTGCTTCCTGTGGTAGAGTTTTAGCAGGAGCCGGTGCTCTTTGGTAGGAAGGTGGGTAGACTGTTGCAAAGGTCCCTGATCAGGGTGCTGGTTACTTGGAATCAAGAGGTAGTATAGTCTTGGTTGTCCAGTGGAGCTGACGCGTTTCTGAGATCTTATACAATGATGGTATGTATATACGGTATATCTTGCTGGAGGAAGTATATCCAACAAGGTATCCTTCTATGGCCCGGGGCGGTACCTTTGTTCCTGGTTTTCTGGTCTCCTCAGGTATATGGACAAAGCATTTATTCCGGTAGGAGCATAGGTGGTTTACTAACGGCTTCTTGTTGTAGAGAGATTCATGGGGCGTTAGTTTTCCTATGGATCAGTTAGGGAGGATGTTCCGTAGGTATACAGCTGTTGTAACTGCTTCGGCCCATAAACGTGGTGTAAGACATGATAACATAGAGCGTGTAGATGTGATGATGGTCCTATTGTACCGTTCGGCAATGCCATTATATTCACGAGAGTAGGGAGGTATTTTGTCATGTATGATACCCAGTTTTTCAAACATGGTTGTCATATGTTTGTTGACATATTCTCTTCCATTATCGGTCCTGAATCATTTAATAGTAGTGTAGTCCTGGGTGTGTCTTTCTTTCATGAATTGGTTGAATACTTTAACAGTATTGGATTTGGCTTTAAAAGGATAAATCTAGGTGTACCGTGTACAATCATCAATAAAGGTGACATAGTACCAGGAGTTTCTGAAGGAAGGGGTTGATAATTTTCCACTAAGATCAGAGTGGATTAAATCATAGGGATTTTCACATCTTTTGGCTGTAGATTCGTGTTTGCGTTTAGTTGATTTGGACGTAATCAAGCTTTCCCATATCACTTCTCTTTTATTCTCCCTGTATACAAACATTTCTGCCCCTTTACTACGCAAAGAAATATCATTCCCCGAAGAAACAATAGCACGCCATGACAACAAGTTACTTTGATCTAACTTCGGAACCCAGCGGATGTGTTTTAGGAATACAGGGGCTACAAGACTGTTTGAAGTTTTGGCCATGAGCTTGATAGTTCCTCGGGCACATGATTCTATTACTGAATCTTCGCCTAACTTAACAGGCCCTGTACTTGGTAAGAAGTTTATTAGAAGGTCTAGGTTGCTTGTCATGTGTGAGCTTGCGCCTGTATCAATTACCCAGTTCTGTGGGTGAGGAATCTTTTACGTATAGAGGAGGGATGTGGATGTACTGACCGGTTCAGATATTTCTTCTTTGCCGATCTTTGCTGAACTAACAGCTTTCTTTTCCTTCTTCTTTTGGTTGTCGCCCTTGAGTTTATTACACCCATTCCAGGTATGTCCCTCAGCTCGAGCAGTGGGGTAATGCTTCTTGCAGTAGGTACATTCCTTGAATGTGGCTGCAGGTCTCAGGGGAGGATCCCTTCCTTTTCATTTGACATCAGCGCTTATATAGGCTTTGTCGTCCAGAGGGCTAATCGAGGGTCTCATGTCCAACAACTTGTTATAGACATGGTCATAGGTAAGCTCCTCCCTGGTTTGGAGGTTGTCGACAATGTTACTCATCGACTCGGGAAGGGAGTAGAAAAGAACTACTGCCTTGGCTTCGGGTAACTCGAATACCGATTTCAATACAAATGGTAGAGCATATCAGTCGTCAGCTCAGGAGGAGGAGCAACAGTGTTGCATTCGATTCCAGAGCGTATCGTATTAGTTGATATGGTCTGCAATAGGTGCAGAGGTATCGTACTTGGTATCGAGGACAGCTTTGAGTTGTTCGAAGAAGGAGGTGGTGTTTTCTCTAGTAAATTTATATTAGAACGCTTACCAGATAGCGTGGGGCTTTTTTTGGATGGCCAACAAAATCAGCCATTGGGGGTCAATCGTTTAAAGAAAGTAGGCCGAGGCCCATTGGTATCGATCGCGGAATTCATCTAATCTCTAGGTGTGATTATTTCCATCCTCGTCCTCTTCTTCCTCCGGTAGAGTTTCCTTTTCCGTTACTATGTCCCAGCAATTATATAAAGTAAGGACATATTCGCAGATATCTCGCCAGGTCCGGTAGTTATCAGGGCCTGTGAGCTTTGGGATGGAGCTCAATTTGTAACTGGGTGCCCAACTAAGTTTGGAATTGTTGGCATAGGATCTGGGGTTTGGTGCAGGAGTTTCTGGAGGAGGAACCGTGGTTTCTGCAGTGGCCATTTTTGCTTGCTAAAGGCAAAGAAACTTTAGTTGCTAAGTACTGGTACTTTGCGTTGGACTTGCAAGTGGTTGCAGATAGAAAATTGCACTGACTATAGAACCAGGATTTAGTGAGGGAAGAAAACTCAGACTTTAGCGAGTAGTACCAAGACTTTTTCGTATCGATTTGCCAAGTGTGTTTCGTTTCGATCGAGGACTTGTTTCGTGTTTCATTTAAAATGATGTTTCTTTTCGAAAGATGTTTCGCCTCAAGAGAAAATGTTTCGATGTTACAGGAGATATTTTCGGTTAAAGAGCTTTGTTTCGTTTCGGAGGGAGTTTGTTTCGTAGTGAAAGAGGGTAGTGTGTAAGTGTTAGTCGTATAGCTATGGATGTACTGGGCTGATAACTTGCTTAAATTATGTGTATTGGCAGAATCTGAAAACATGAGTACGAAAATACAACAAAGTATTAAGAGTATACTATGTGCAGGCTTGTGTGAGGAGTATTGTAGTATGAAGGTAGATTGGTATTAGTTCTTTTCCTTAATTAACTAAAACAAAGTAGGTGGCAACGAGCTATTTATACAGGTGCGTGTCCTCCTTGTACTCAGGTTCAAAATAGGGAAAATATTTTAAGAAACATAAGTGCGAACATGTATGACCCTGAAAAACTACCAAGGAAATCCCAATAATATATGCGTAATCTGAAGTGGTGTGCCCGCAATAAACGGAAGGATAACACATGATACATGACTGGTAAAAGGTCACTATACATGGAAAGATTACTGAGAAATCCCGCACATAACATAAGAAATATACACATTAATTCTCAAACACTATCATGAAATATAACCGAGAATATGATATACCCTAGCTGTAGTAATGTCCGTAGTTTCCCTGAGTAAACTAGAAATAACCAAGCAGAGACATAAACAATATTACCATAGGAAATATATATATGAAACAAATTGAAGAATTTCCACAGTCTCTTGATGTAGGGAAACAAGCTTGGTAAAATACCGTCTGATCTCAAGTGATAGTTCTATTTTGGGCACCTCACGTACTAAGATTACCAACTGGTTTAACCTTGTCGATCGGTTACTCCTAGCCACAAGTGGGGGAAGACCTGGTCGCCGAAATACAAGGCATGGTGGGGAGGAGGCTTTATTTTGAAGAGTGGGATCACTGAGAATTCGATGTCGGTTAAATGGTATCAGTCCTATCGCACCCCATGCTGACAGAATGTTCTTCTTGGTAAAGTTCTTGAGTCTTGCTCTATGGAGCATGGGATAGATCACCCTTCAGTAGTGTTGAATATGGTCCTAGGGCTTGCATCTTTGCTTGAACCTCTTGGTTGTAGTATGTAGAGAAAGGAGAAAACAAACCAACATCAAGTGGCTGAAGTACATGAGTTTAGTGTGGAGGTAGGCAGAGGAGGTGAATTTTGTGCTTGATAGCAAATTCAATAAACTGAAAGTTCTTACAAGGGGAATTGTTGCCATCATGGATGAGGATTCGGTACTGTTTGATGCCATTTGTGGGTTGATTTTTCGACTCAAATATTTGTACCAACCACTCTTAAGGGATCTGGTAATTGGTTTATACAGTAGGCAAATGACTAAAGAAGGCATCCTGCTTCTCCTTAAAGTTGATATTGCTATGATGACCCATAACATGTGTCCTTGCAGGAGAGATAATCAGAGGAGGCAAAACTATTCCAGATCCTGAAACAGCTTCAATATCAGTGACCCAACTGCGGTCACCATCCTGAATAACCTTTGGATTCCACCTTGATAATCTACAAATGACCTGCCCACTACCAGAGAGCCCAAGGGCAAATTCCTTCATATCCACTTTCCAAAAATCCTCACCTTGAACATGAAACTTACAGCGAGTGTTGTAAAACCGATTCAGGTGTGATTCAAAGGATGAAAGGTCTGTAGCAAGTGCCCTCTGCTTGTCTACTACCTTCTTAACCTTGGATTAAATTTATAGATGCCAAATTAAAAACTGTTGTATCCAGTTCTCTTCTACCCTCACTGCTTTCCCTTGATCTTTCAAAATGGCATAAAGCTTTTCATAATCATGAGAGCGACATAGAGGCGACCCATAATCATCAGACTTTTGAACCCACTTGACCAATGCCTTCTCCTTTTCATTAGAGGAGTAGTGGATGATCGGGATGGCATTGAATTACGGGCTGCGTGCGTCCATGATACCGTTTCTTTAGTCTTGTGTTAGGAATCCTAAGCTGTTGACTTGCTTTGTGAATTGACAGGCCTGAAGTACTTTGGAGAGCTTCACAAGCCTTTGATATCTTCCTGCCCTCTTGATTGGCTGCTCATTTTAGGCATTCTTTAGAATAAGTGGAGGTTTTTCATAAAGTTGTAACTAAAAGAGGCAACAAGATTGCTTGGGAAAAATATTTGTCAAAAGTAGTGATATTGAATTCAGTAGCTCAATTTATAAATCTCAGATTTTGAGGCAACAAGTTATGAAACCATTGAGAATACTCTACCCATTGTATATATGTGAGCAACAATGGGATTAAGGCAGCTCATTGGCCATTATGATTGAACATAGTCATATTTGTAAAAATTGACAATTACTTCAATAACAATGAAAAAACTGTATAGATTTTTAAAATTATTTCATATCGTGAATGCTTATCTCACACACACATTCTATTGATGTCTTACCTATAAAAGAGTTGGGCAGTGTTGTTTTATTCACTTTTTGATTCACAATATATATAGGAGCCTGATGACCACTAACTAGCTGTTGACCCATAACACCCCCATTTACATTAGTGTATGGAACGTAAATCTAAGAGTGTCATTCTCGGGAGGTCGTGTTCCTATTCTTCGCAGCAGATACGAAATATGTTGTCAAACTTCTGTAGTCCATTGTGCCCGCTATGTTTGCACTGATGTAAACATTAAGCCTCAAGGTATTCCTCAGGCATAAGATAAAATAGCTGAGGATAAATGGAGGAGCTTAAGTGACAAGAGATAACAACATAGTGTTACAGGTTAGCAAATTTGGTACTGTTGAATTGCCTCAGCAGTGCTTGTATAAAGAGAGTAGGAGAACCTTCTGGAAAGCTCAGCTAGGATTAAAGATAAAAGGTAAAGGTTTTCTTAAAAGTATTTAGAGTTGTTAACTAATAACTAACTATATTGTTAAGGTCTCTTCTCTGTTGCTTGATGTTCTCATAACTATGGGGGACTGCAAGTTAATTATACAATTCTCCTGGTACTTACCTCACCCATATATATAAAGTATCCTTAGAAACCATAGCCATGGTTATAGAGAGTGGAAACCCCATTTGTCTATGAAAAAGTATACCCCACTCTGTCAAATGATTCACCGTAATATATGGTATTCTGTAGATATCTAGCACTACACCAGTAGATAGCCTGCGATCCATTTGCAAAACGAATTAAGTGTAAGTTGATGTAGCGGAGTTGTAAATATCTTATTGAATAGCAGTTGATGAGTCAAGATGTCCGTCTCTCTTGTATATATGCACAGAGATGCATATGGATCCAGATTATTAAGAGTTATTAGTCCTCCTGGTGTAGAGTCCAAATCATTCACCAGGGTTGAACCGTTCTCTTATAGAGAATACATCTGGCCTCCATCTGTAGTAGTCACATAGGAACCTCCCAGCTCTATATACCATCACATCATATAATATGTACCATTTCCCATCAGGGCAAGATGTTCATACATGTCATGTCCTGCTGCAAATCAGTACGCTTTTGTAGGCAATCATGCTTCTAAGGATAGTAATATTGTCTGCAAGTGAAACGGGGACACCTTGTAGGAAGATGGATCCCCAGGTTGAGACCACACCAAAGACTCAAAGTATAGTTCACAGAAGGTTAAGGCTTACATACTTGAATCAAAATGATAAATCTTAATATGGTTAAGCCAGAGATTCACTCAATTAGAGTTCTTCACAAGAGGATCGTTAGTTATCAGAGTAGAGTGCCGATCGTGTTTATGTAAGGAGAATTATAAAGGCCATCGACACCCATCCCTACTCCAACTATAAATAAGCACCCTTATCCACTAAGGGTTTATCAACGCCGGCCTAATTCTGAGTCAGCTTCGCAGGTCAGCGGATTGCTCCGATAAGGAGAGTCCTCTGATCCAATCGGTTTTCTGCAATGCATCTCAATTATGTCTGGAGAAGAAAAAACCCTTTTAGATCGAAATCTTGTCAGTAGCCTACTGTCAAGTCGATAAGGAACTCTATATCTCAGTTAAGACTCAGTGGCGCAATTACATTTGCGTCTATGCAAGCGATAGAGTCATCTTGTCTACTTGGCGAATCGGTAACTTTACACATGACTACATAGCTCCCCTAGTGTATGACACTACTTTGTTGGCTAGAATGGGCACTACCTATAGGTAATAGTTCATTAACCACCTCAGCCGTGACAAGACTAAATGGTCTCAGAGTCCTGTTGTATCGTCTCTCAGAAGTTGTATAGTCTCAGGGCTATAAGTTACATTTTCGCAGTAGAGTTTATCAGGACCAGGTTCCCATCATCCCAGACACTCAGACGGTTATTCTGAGGGGCTCCCCTTCCTCCCATATGCATATTAGGTATCTAGAGTACCCCGAGAGTACTGCCTAATATCAATACTAGTAACTTGACCAGGTCAGCCGTGACTCACCCCTAGATATACCATGCGTACAGTATCTGGCCTGATCGACGTCTGTGACGTATATTGTATAACCCCAATGCCTTCGATCACATAGGTTTGTTTGGCATTTTGCAACTGGCACCCGGTCCCACATGTGGCAAGGGGCGAACGTGGCAGCCGCAAGGGGCTGTTGTACCTTCCAAAACCTCCTGCAGAAGCCACGGGTGACTGCAATAAGATTTCGCATTTTGCGTAAAGTTTTTGTACAGTTACTTGCGGTCCCCGTGTTTATACACGACTTCAAGGGTATGTTAACTTGTTCCTATCATGGTGCAAACCATGGCAGAAGTCCCGTAACTCACTCTTGCATGGCAAAGGCGTCCTGTGTAACTACTATATTGTTTATACCGGTCTGTATCACCAAGAGACACTTGATTATGCAAACCCATAATACCTGGTTGGATCTATACATGCATAATATATTCTCATAGGACATTTGAGGTTCCTGCCTAGTTGGTTACCCTGTCTAACACAGAGGGTGGGTTACCCTGCCTAAATGGGTGATCCTGCCTAACTATGCTTCCAGGTTACACTCCCTATCAGGGTTATCCTACCTGACTGGTTCTCCGGGTCACCTGGCCTAGCTAGGTTACCCTGCCTGAGTGTTGATCTGGGTTACCCTGCCTAGCCTGGTTACCCTACCAAACTAAGTACCTAGGTACCTTTCTTAGCCCAATTACCTCAGGTTGTCAAGTAACTATTCAGGACTATGGTACCATTCCTCGCCATTGCCCTCAGGGGCCTCTGGTGGGGCTGAGGTCCTGCACACTATACCAACCTAAATGTTGGAGCGTTATAGCAAGTAACCTGTAGTTTCTATACCAATTATTCCCCACCCCCCACCCTGGTTGGTTCAAATACATCAGATCGATTTCAAAGTGAGAAAGGTTGAGTATTGACTTTGTGTTATACGCAGCACCCTCCTCCGGATTGTTCTCTAGCCATTAACCGAGTGCATCAGGATTTTCAGCTGAGTTTCACGGTTGATACACTATTTGAAATTCTAATTCTCCAGTTGTTGAGCCCACCAAAGGTGTTGTGGATTCCATACCTTAGTTGTATGGAAATTCTGCTGGTTGTGGTAATCCAAATAGAGTTTTACTGGTGTTTATATTCCCAGGGATACTGCTTCCATTGCTTGAATCATTCTAGAATAGCTAGGAATTGCTTATCCTGGATCTCATAGTTTAGTTCTGCTGGACTCAGTTTCAGGGAATGGAATGCTATAAGACCCTGGTTTTTGTCCTTGAACTGAGAAAGAACACATCCTAGTGCAAAGTCACTAAAATTTGTTTAAATTATAACTTCTTTGTCGGAGTAAAAATCTCACAGCATTGGGCCCAAGATGAACCTTTGTTTAAGTTCATCAAATGCCTCAACTTGTTCTGGTCCCCAGCTAAATTCCTGGGGTCACATTTCAACCTTCCGGTAAAAAAGTCGCAGATTTTTGAGAAATCTTTTAAGAAATGTCAATTAAAATTGGCTAAGCCAATGATTATATACACCTCCTTCTCAAAGCTTGGTGCCTTCGAATTCTTGATTGTAACAACTTTTCTTTGACTCTTAGTTACTCCGTAGAGAGCCACAAGGTATTCTAAAAACTCAACCGTGTCCATATGAAATACCAACTTGTCGGTTGATACCGCTATATCATATTGATCCAATCTAGAGAGAACTTTGTTGACCAATTGAATATGTTCCTTGTCTGTTTTCGACTAAAAGTAGATGTCGTTGTGGTATCCCACCAATACATAAACTAAATGTTCACGCAGAATTTTATTCATCATGGCCTGAATTGTAGCTGGTGCATTTATTAGTCGAAATGAGATTACTTTGTACTCAAACTGACAGTATTGGGTGAGGAAAGCCACTTTCCCTCTGTCTCCTGCTTGATCCTCTGGAGGTGATACCCATCTTTCAAGTAGAGTTTAGTAAATATTTTTACCTCAACTACCCAGTCGTAGAGTCCACTCATCAGCAGCAGTGAGTCTTTGTTGGCAACCATTAGTTTTTTTAACTGTCGGTAATCCCCACAGAGCCTAATTGAGCCATGAGGTTTAGGAAAGAATATAATAGATGCCCTTATAGGATATTTTCTTTCCACAATTTTCCGTTGATCCTACATTTTGTGCATGTATTTGCTCCACAAATATAGCTGAGCGGCTGAGATAGGATATATTTGGTGCCCCAGCTGTACTGCCCTGGGTATTGAGTCAATTGTGTGGTCAAATATTCTTTGACTGGCTAGTTTTTCACCTGTTTCTGGAGTGAAGACCCTTTTGAAATGACTGTATTCTAAAGAGATTTCCCAGCACGAAGTAGCATCATGGAGTGTAAGCTATTTGGTATCAATTCCTCCGATATAGGAGGCTTTTGGGTCATAAGGCAGGGTTTCGTACCATTCAAAAGTTAGGTCAATTCCTTAATCTGTAACATGACTTTGACATTGCTTATCTTTGTACACCCATTGTTGCCCATTCTCGATGTGCGTTATTGGATGTTTTCTATAGTACCATGTGAATAGGATGCTAAGGTCATATTTGCAAGCATTGGCAATTTCTCATGAAATATGAGATCGATGCGCATTGATCATGATTTCGAACGGAATCAGATGTGTAAAATGTTTGCCCCCTTTGGCTGTGGTGGTTCCTTGTAAGGTAACGATATCCAAACTATGTACGCATGTAGTAAGTATGGTAAACGATATTTGTTAACCAGTTCTTGGTTGTTTAGGAAAATATTAGATCCAGATTTTAATAATACATGAATCTGGATCCCTTGCCCTATTTGCCTCTATTTTCGCCCTGCCCTTTGGACATGAATAATATGGCGGGGCATATGCTTTATTTTTATTTCTTCTAGTATGGCTACTTAGGACCTGGGCGGGACTTTTATTAGCATTTTTGTTATTGCAGTAACTAGGGTGTTTGTTACCATGCCCACACTGTTTCAGCTATTGAACCCTCTACAGACAAATTAAAGGTTATGTCTTTGGTGTACTGGGCAGACCACTACTAGCGGTCGTAACAACTTGCTGGAGGGTTACTAGACACCTGGCTTAATCTAACTGGAGCCGAATGCGGATCATTAAGTTAGAGTCAGCTTACTAGAGGACTGGGGATTCTTCGTGCATCGCCTCCCTTACCACATGGGGCTCTCGTGCATACCTGTCAACAAAGCCGGACTCCAGGTTGGGGATGGATTTACCCTTCTCAACCTAGCTGAGAACCCGGTGGCAATAGATTCTCATTCAGCTCACTCTTATTTTATCATTATGTTCGGAATCATGTTCTGTTAGTTCTATAATTCCCTCTTTAAACGAGCTGTTATTGAAGTTCGTTTCGGGATGGTTTCTCATGATCCAGGCTATACCAGATACTACTTATTATTCTTAAAAAGTACCTTGCTATTGCTAGTCTGTTCACTTTTTCATGAAGTTTTGATAGGGATTTAGGACTTTATAAGGATGTGGGTTTAATCAAGCATCTTCCGTACGGAGGTCCAATATAGACCAAATTTCGTGCACCAGTTTCTTCTTTTTGAGTTTCAGGTTCCTGGAGTTAGTCCCAGATTATGACAAGTCGCCATTCAAGATAATTGCTTCTTACGCCCCTGTCATTCTTAGGTCTGTATTACACTAGTAGGTTGGAATCGCCTTTCTTGATTATCCCTTGTCTTTGAGTTTCTCCTCGAAAGAATCAGAATACAAGCTAATTGGACCTAGCAGAGGTCAAGCCACCTTGTTGATTTCAGATTGGGTAAGGAGTTAGTCACTGAGTACCTGATCGCTGTTCCACCAAGTGCCCAAAACCTGTCTACGGTTGGTCTAGGCCATCCAGTTCCCAAATCCTGCACTGGTTTACTTGATTCTCCTTTGTCGTAGGTGCTAATTGCCCCTTTGGTGCCATTGGTGGTTGGGTTCTTCGATACCTGGGTTTAACATTTTCCTGTTATGATTGTGAATAACCGAGACTAGGGTCTATTTCCTACTGATATTTAAAGTATAATTTGCAAAAGTGCAATTTGTGTATAGATTGGCTTTCTTTCGCTGTTCAAATTTGTCCTTAGGTAAACCTTTATGAGCTACTACCCAAGTAGTGTTCACAACCGTTTCCTTCACCGGGGGATTTTTTCCTTTTTCAGCTTTTTTCTTCAACTATTATATGCCTTTTTCAGATGCCGTATAGGTTTTTTGCTTTTTAATTCACGCTGTGGCCTTTGTGGACTAAGAATATTCCTCCCTTTTCGGGCCTGGAAGTCACTTTTTCACTTGTCAAATTTTTTCTGGATAGCCCTTATTGTTCTTTGAACAATTCTTCCGCCTTGGTAACTCTATAGAATACCTTTATCTATTTGCTGTCTAGATCATGATTCTCATATAATACTGGACACATAGTTTCAATCGATAGTTGCCGCTAAATTAGGGTTTTCCAAGCGATAGAGGATCATTCTGCCTCTATGTTGTGATTTTCCATGGTAAGGAAGGATTTTCTATATCTCTTATATTCCTGACCATTTTCTTTTCAGTTAGGTCTTTTTGTGCCTTTTGAAGTATGGTGCCGTGTGTCTAAAGTGTGGACCTGGCTTGATGCAACACGTAACGCTCAACCCTGTGAGGAATAAG
>QFET01001485.1:0-13149 GCA_003316355.1 Tuber calosporum
GGGGGTATGAGAGCGGGGGACGGCTCCCGGTTGGTAGGTAGGTAGGTACTCACAAGACTTAATCGGCTTCGACAATTTCTTGTCTAAAATCAATCATTGATTTGTACAGTAGTCTCTCCGTTTTCCGGTGCGTCACTCCTTGCTTCCCGCCAGAGAACAAAAAATATTTCACCTTTTTACACCTTTTCAGAATCAGATGAATTCGTGGCGGTTTTCTGGATTCCGCCAAAGCCTCAAGCACCGCAGAGACGATATTCTCTCCAACATTACGCCCTGATAAACAGTTCCTGACAAGATTTCTCTTTTTAAAATCTACTGGAAATTGCTCGTATTTACGCATTGCATCCGCATAGCCCCTTTGCATATCGCATTGAGTTATCCTATCCTGGCACACCGTTTGCTTACCCACTCCCTAGGAATCGCTGCTGCATGCGATCGATGTCTAGTCCCCATTTGACATTTGCAGCGTCTGCACCAGGAACTGTGGGAGCAAGAGCCACTGGTCATCCCTTCTTTCTTCCTAAACCAACGGTAAGGAAAGGCAATCCTTCCCTCACTCACCACAAATCTCCACTCTCCCGACGCATGTCTCCATTTCCCGGCGCATACTCACATCACGACAATGGAAAGCCTTGTCAAAGACCGACTCCCTCTCTTCCACCCTATCTCCCCTCCATAGCCTTCCTACAATCCCGTTGACTCTCACAGCCCTCCGCACGGTGCTGGCCGGGTCCACGTTGGGAACGGGATTATGCATGTGCATGCCGAGCAGCATAGCGACTTCCAACATACATATTATTCAATGAATTTATTCGCGGACAGAAGCCGCCCATCTACAGTATGATTACGGCAACATAAGAGTATTACAATCCCGAGGTGATCGATTTTCTATCTGGCGATGTATCATACCTGAGATCTGCCGGTCAGGGCCCTTGATACCACCTCACGATCGCCTTCAGTGATCAAGACTCAGGCCTATACCCACCCTGGATTTTATCGTACCTTTCCTGTGGGAGGTCAGGGTCCTGTTGTAGGAAATTCCCATTTCCAGGTTCTTCTCGATGCCGCTGTTTTGGTATCTCGCCTCGTCACCTGGTCCTGGACTCCCCTTTTTCTGGCATACTGCTCTCTTTCTTACCCGCTGCCCTGCTGTGTTTGACTGTTGACGACCAATTTTGTTTATTTGTGCTGTCGGACCCGGAATTGGCTTGCTCCTCGGGGATCCGCTTGTTGGGGCTTCGGGGTTGGTTTTTTCGGTCAGCCGGAACCACATCCCCGCCCTTATGATGCCCACGCCCCGTCACTATCCCAGGGGCCCATCTCAAGCTATTTCTTTGCGCCACATTTCCTCCCCATGATCGCTGATTTTGGTCGGCAGATGTTATATTAGCAGTCGGTACAGGTGGCTATCCTCGTGGGTTTTGGGTGAACCAGGAGAAAGGCTAATAAGCGGTCATGTATTATCTTATAACATTATTATTATCATAGTATTATAGCCTTGGTCGCATGACAGCTAGGAAATAATATGATACAATAAGGGGTATTTGGCAAACGTGCTCTTGACAATTTCCCGAATTGAAATCCCCTGTTTAATTCCTAAAATCATATTTTCCTCAAAACCACCATTTGAAGCTAACAGCCCCGCCAACCCCCCCCCCCCCATAATTTGATTCCAATTTAAGCCTCAATTTAAAAAAAAACCGCACATATTATTTCCTTTCTTAGTGTGATATTATTATAAAAGAGAAGTGAACATTAATCGATAGTAATAACTACTGAAATTTTACGCTAACTTTAAGGTAATGATTTTCAGTATGACATTTTGCTTTTTTAAAAATAAAAATAAACCCGATAGGTGTTGCACTAGTATTGTAAGTAGTTTTTCCATAATATTATCTACTCGTATATAGTCCTGGATATTGGTTTATCAAAAATTACAAAATAAAACCCCAAATCAAATCAACTTTTGGAATCATGACTTGAAGTTGCACGGCGAAATACTTAGACTACCGATTTTGAATCATCATCTGGTTAGAAATGACTATTTCGAATTGTTATATCGGGGTATTTCCCAAGGAAAATCCAACCCCACTGACCTGTTGGGATTCGGCATTCCACTGTTACCGACATTCCATTCCGAGGGCATCCCTTTCCTCGTGCCATGGTCGATACACTACACTGTGGCTAGGTCGTGTCATTGCTGGTTTAGTTTAGTTGTGTTTTTCCGGTTGATGTGTTTGTTCCGCTTTCCCGTGTATCATAATACTTGTATATTAGAGGATGCTTCCAGTCTCTTGTGTCAAGCAATTTAGCAATCATCGCACAATGTACCGTACACCCACGTATACTCTTCTTCTTTCCACTTCATTCCAATTCCTCCATCCTCTTTGAGATCCTGTCTCCACACGACCAAGGTCCCGGTTGCCCTGACGCCGCTTTTCTCAACCTTTGTCGGTCCCGTAGTTGGGGGACAGGTATTGGCACGCAAAAATCACTGCCACAGTATGGTGGACGCGGAGGACCGGGCTCTTTGAGAAAGCATCAGACATCACTCCCCTGGGAGGGTGGAAATCTCCCGAGGTGCGGAGAGAGGGGTTCAAGAGAGAGGATTTTGGTACTCAAACAATGTGTGGGACAATGGAGTGAACAAGATAAAGTGAGCTTTTTTTTGATATCGTTGAAAGTATGATACTAAGAAAAAGATGCGGAGAATTGACGGCGATATCACCAATTATTTATACACTTCAAAATCCTGTATGATACACCCATCAGAATTTCCCTTTCATTCCGTACCAGGCCTCATTCCAGAACTGGTATCCTCACACCAAATGCCAACAACATTATCCCGAATACCAACCGACATTTCCAACACCGAGTGTCAACCTCATTCCTAGCAACATTCTTTTAACGCATTCCCGACAACACCTCCAATCTACCGGGTTGCGTTCCCGCAGGGCATAGTCATATGCCCTTCTCTCCTCATCCCACAAGTTTTTGGTCAAGAATCGTTGGAGCTTCTAGTATCAATTATTTTCCCTCTGCTATCCGGCGAACGGTACTCACACTGCCTTCAGGTGCGAGGAAACACTGTATCGAAGCAGTACCGTAGGCAAACGTACCAAGTATCCATCCAGCACAACGCGATTCATTGCGCTGCGGAAAATCCCCTCTTGGTTGGATTAAGCACGTGGAAAACTACCGTATCGTACCCGCTCTCCAAGACAATCTTCCGAAAAACTCCCGAAGGTCTGCACTTTACCGTTCTGCAGTGACGGACAGGGATCAGTTCCAAGTCTTTCTTTCCTGCCCAACTTCAACGGATTCACTTCCTTCCCGTCAAATCCCCACGTTCATTCCACCCGCACTCCTCCCAAAACGATCGGCCGCAGGTATCGCCAGATCTTGCCGAACTTTTCCCTCACTAAAATGGGCTCACCGGAGACACTGCCACCCACTACTGATAATACCGCACAATTCAACTCAAAATCGTTCCAGAAATTGCTCTGATTCCACTCCGTTTTGTCCACTTCCTCGGCGGCAGCAAAGCCGACAATCTCACATGGGGGGGTCAATTAGAGCAGTCGCTTTGCGACATCTCCTCCCGCCTGTATGCACAGCCCTCAAGTGTGTGGCCCCCCAATTAGGAGATAGACCCGGAACTATGCCATCCCCCTTCCATATCGGCAAATCTATATATATATGTATGATACAACTCAAAAAAGGGACCTAAATTGACTATAGGTGATTGGCAAAGATTAGGAATTCACTTTGGACAGAATTTTCTACAAGCAGACGTGATAGTGCAAGATTTATCCGGGGGATGGGTGGTGGGGTGCTATTATAAGTTAATTACTCAAATATAAATTCGAACTACTCCCCCGTCCTCAAAACCCAGGGTCTGACAAATATTATGGCTTCCGGGATCCCTTCTACCAGCTCTATCAGCGAGATCGAAGAATCGGCGGACTACGCACTTGACGGAAAGGCTTCAGGTACTTGTGATGACGAGAAAGCAATTGGTGGTGGTGAAGGCTCTGTCACCAAAGAGAGTTGGAACAATCCTTCCGTGAACAAATACCGACTCTTCTCGTGTTTAGTTCTATTCATTGCCGAGAGTCTATTCTTCTCTTCCTTTGGTGTAGGTTCATCTCTGTCAACCGCCCCGGTCGGTCGGTCAATCCACCCGATTACATGAAGCTAAAACGGCATCTTAGGTCATAATCCCAGAGGTAAATAGTTCGCTCCACTTATCCCTTCAAAGCTAAACCAGAAAAACCCCGCAGTATGAGAAAGACTACGATAGGTCACATACTGAAGTATCCCTAATATTTGTGGGCACCTGCGTTGGTGCTATCGCGGCAGCCGCTGCGACAAATAAAACCCACTTGTCACTCGGGCGTGGTGGTGCCGGCACTATAGCGGCCGTATGTGTGGGGCTGGGGAATTTATTCCTAGCTTTGCGCCCTCCATGGCCCGCCATTCCGGTCGCGATATGTCTGGCATCATATGGTGTCGCAGCGCTGGACCCGGTCGCCAGTGGGTGGGTTGGAAGTCTCCGCTATGCCAGCGGGTTTCTAGGGATATTGCAGGGCTGCTTTGGCATAGGGTCTACGATCGCTCCATTGATTTCCAATGCCATGATTCAGAGGGGAATCCCGTACTATCAATTTTATTATATCCCAGTTAGTCTCCAAAAGCCTCTATTTTAAATGCTTGCTGACCCGGGGAAGTTTGCACTCTCCATCCTTGGCGGCATCGCATTGATGATCTCCTTTTGGGATGAGAATGGTGCAAAGTATACTCGAGATACCAGCGGTGCGCAAAAGCCAGGCTTGGGCCATGCAAAGGAGGTTTTGAAGAATAAGGTATTTTTCTCAGGTTGCCCTCCCGGGAGTTCGTTGTTGACAGCGCGAGGTCTCTTGGATTCTAGCGCTATTCTTGATGGTCAATTGGGGTGTTGAAAGTAAGTTCACGTATTGGTATGAACGGAAACTCATGTTGACCGGGATGAAAAGCGATAATTGGTAGTTGGATGGTGAGCGCCTAGCCTTGAGGGACTCGAGTTCCTTTCTAACTATGTAGGTTGTCTATCTCACCGACGCTCGTGGGGGGTCTTCTTCCAAGGCTAGTCTCGTTAATTCAATGTTCTGGCTCTCCTACACCATTGGTCGCTTCATTCTACTGTGGGGTATAGGAGAAATTCCTCAAAAATGGCGAGTAAAAGGTCCCGTATCATTCTTCGTCTCAGCATCGTTCATATTTGAGCTCATGTTCTGGCTTCTCCCAACCTTTGCGGGATCTTCAATCGCGTAGGTACCGCCCACACCCCATCTCAGGAGAGAGCTAACAATCTGCAGCGCTTGTCTGCTAGGCTTCTTCTGTGGGCCATTGTACCCTTTGGTACGCTAAATCCTGGCTATTCCAGCCCAGGAAGAGTTAGTTAACAAGGTTAGATGCTGAGAATGTTGATGAAACTTCTACCAAGTCACTTGCACGTCACGGCTATCGGAATGAGCAGCGCGCTTGGTTCTGTGGGAATCGCTATCTTTCCGATTGCCGCAGGCGCAATTGCTGATCACAGAGGGCATTTCCCCCTCCTCCTGTCTGCTCTAGACTTTTTCATTCTGACAGATTATTAGGATCACCATGATTCACCCCCTGATACTCGGGATGTACGCGGCAGAATTGGGCCTCTGGTGCTTCCTCCCGGCGTCGCCGTTGAAGACCATGGGTCTGTAAGCATAGTTTGAGGAAACGAATTGTTGGGTATCATAACTTGGTTGCTTCCTGGATAACGGAGGTCACGAAATTGTGAACCGAAACCTGGGTTCCCCCAGGAGAGCTTAGAAAATAGGGCTTAACCCGGGAAATTGTTTTAGTCTCGCACCTTCAAATATCTTTCGATGCCTATATTATCACAGCTAGAGAGTTACTACCAGTATCATAGTTGCGGTGAAGGTGATAGCGGTTCCAATAATAAACTAGTATAAAACCGGGCTGTTATATTGTATATGAGGACTTGACCCCAAAAAGCGTTGGATTTCCAGCACACACGGCGGTGCCCTACCGTATTGGAATATATGATACATCTGTACGGAGTCCAGTACTGTAGATCTTCCGGGAAGAAAACAAAGCTAAACCCAAACCGAACTGTTTGTGCAACTCCAAAGGCGAGACCTGATTGATACTTGTAGATTTCGCCCTTCCCCACTCTCCCGGGGGGGTGCTCCATTCTCGAGTTTTGAAAATGAAGGTTTCAGTCACAAAGGTTAACTTATAGTATAGATAAGCTCGACACACGGTACTTACAGTACTCGAGCATTGTACATACTAAACACTATAACACCCCACCCAAACCACCAGAATGACAAAAAGACAGAACACCGAGCACCCACACGACCCAAGCGAGAACTAGCTACCGTACCGTACTGTGCCAAACTAAGAGGGAGGGAGGGAGACACTAATGTTGTCTACGGTACGTGCCCTTCCAGAATAAGCATGATACGCACATTTCCGCAAGGAAGGCATATCAGCACCAATTACAGTATAGTACTGGTACATACCACGGCGTAGTATCAAGATTCGTGCCACGGATATCTACAGATTGAAATTGACCGGGGGGGACTTTTCTCCCTCTCTCTCTCTCTCTCTCTCTCTCTCTCTCTCTCTCTCGGCAGGGTCCATTCCCGAGTGATTTCTTCCTTCCTTCTCCTTCTCCTTCTCCTTCTCAACTGAGTCAATGGACAGTGCATAACTGGGATTCTGTTTCACTGATTGCGGGGTCGGGGGTTTCTACCCTTGTAGAATTATTTGAAAAAGTATTGCTGCCTTGGCGTCAATGCGGTGTGAGCATGATTGTACTGTACAAGTGCGCTTTTGAAAACGGAGGTTGGGTAACTTGCTACGGTACTTGACATGGTAATTATGGTAATGGGTGGAGGTGGGTACGGTAGTGCTCGATTTTTTGGTCTTGTACGATGTTATCATAAGTATTCCTTCCTTTCCCTTTTTCACTTGTATCTTACTTGCTTACCCATTTCTTGGTGATTCTTTTTTTCCCATCGTGGTTTATCGAACCCTATCATTATGCTATGTACTGTACAAGTATCATATCGGGATCTCTGCACGAGTTGATGATGCTGTACTTGTATGACACCGTATGATACGATATCTCACGCCCCGGCCGCCCTGCCCTGCACCCTCCCGCGTGCATGCCGCATGCCGCTCTGGACGAAACCACGATGGGTAATTCATTCCCGGGAGAGTCGGTGGGGATGTTTGAATCATGTTGTGCTATCCTTTGAGACGAGTTTTCTTCGTGATCTGTTGTGTGAAGATGCTTCCTTCCGAATACTTCTTCTACTTGTGCCTTCTACGGCTGAAATTGGTTGTCGCTTTGGGTGTTTTTTTGTTTATGATAGCGACTGCGTCATTCTGGGTGCGGGAACTCGTGCGAGTACGAGTACTGTACTGTGCTCGGGGGTATGGGTGAGTTCGGGCGGGTGCGTGGGCGCGGTGCGACGAAATGGCTGGAGGTATTTCCTATTATGGGCGCGTCCGACTTTTGTCCGACGTGGTATTGGAGAGTGATCGAGTGATGGTGCGGGTAGGTAGGTTGTGTGAATTGGGATCGACCTTTATGATAAATAGATCTTTATGAACACTGTATGCTATTACCCTGCTGATTTCCTTCTACCTGTATGCTTGTCCCGGGCAACAAGTATCCGGAAACAAGGATTCACCCACATTTCCGGTGTCTCCTCTAGATAGGATACTTCTTGTCTAGGACAAGTAGCGATACCGGCGAACAGTAGCAATCCATTACACTTCCAAAGTTTAGGGCTATTGGGTGTGACATGTCTGGACTTCAAACCACGGTTTGGGACACTTGCATAATCCATTTGAACCAATCAAGAGTGCTCAAATGGGTTGCACAAGTATTCCAAACCGTGGTTTGAAAGTCCAAACATGTCACGCCAAACACCCCCTTTCATACATGCTCGAAGCGAACAGTGGACAAACAAGCGAATACTTTCCCTCATGCCCTCGCACAGCAGCCAGAGCGACAACGGAAACCCGAGCAAGAAGAAAAAGAAAAAAAAAAAGCTTTCGCATCAAACTGGAGACAGTGCAATACCAGTGACACGGTGGGTCAGGGACATGGCGAGCCAGAGGTCGAGACCCGGGGTAATCAAAAATGAGTATAAAAAAGAATAGGTCCAGTAGGACCGTTCCAGTTTTTACACTGAAAAGAACAGATACTACACTTGATCTAAGCCAAAAGGCAAAGAGAGCTGGAGAAGAAAGGAAAGAAAAGGGAGAAGGAGGTGGGGGAAGGGAGGATATTTATACAATACTACTCGAGGGGGGGGGAAGGGATTTTTGGCCGACATTTTTTTTTTTTTTTCGCCGACAATTTTAGCCGCTGGCCAATGGGAGTTGTTCTTTGGAGGGGTGCCTCCTTGCACCGCACGAATGACCACTCAGCCACAGTTTGCTTGTATAGTATGAATTGCAACTTACTCCTCGCAACCTCGCAACCTCTCAACACCGCCAGAGACACTACGGCAGTTTGTCGGGCAGCCGATTGTGAGCGAGAGCTACTATATCAACATAACCCGCCTATCATCGGGGCAGCCAGAGGAGAGCAATAACCATAGTGCCACCCGCCGCTATACCTCGTCGTGGCCCAATCACTGCACATGTATAGTTTGGCAAAGTGCCGTACCGGTTCCCGATCCTCAGTCTGCAGGCCATTCTACAATACACCGGGAGCGGTGACAACCTTTCGCATGTTTGCGACACGACCGGATACCGCGATAAGCATGCCAAGGTTGTGAAAGAAAGAAAGAAAGAAAAGAAAAAGGGTATTCGCAACCTGCCGTGGTGAACATTTTTAAATTAACCTCTCCCACACGAGTGGTTCCGCACCCGTAGCACGAGATGGAGATTCCTAGGCTCGCCGATCGGTTGGGTGGTGAAAGATTGGGTCCTGGATGGTGGGTTATATTATGGAACATGTACGGTACTTGTCATTCCGCGGGAGTCAATAAGGGGGTTAAACATGGCAAGATGGGATTGATCTTGTTCGTTTTTTTGTCTACTTTCGCTATTTCGGTGTGGGGTTGCTGCGCTATTGTGGTGGGGTGCGATACTGCTGTACGAGTAATATCCGTTCAATGGGCGACCGATGAGGTATACACTTGTGCAGGAACCTCATTAGTGCAATCCCGGTGGGGGACAGAGGATATCATCGCGTCCTGTAGTTCTGTCTCACGCTGAAAATTAACCTTCATCCAGCTAACAGATCCCACTGCTTATATTATCTACTTGTATCATACCGTTACCTCACTCTGCGCACAGACCAGAGACCATGACTAAGGCTAAAAAGACCCTCCCACAATAACCCGTTATTCCGATCATTGATCCATTCCACCTATCCATCCATCCACAGAACTGTCAACACCATTCCATTCACACCACCCCCAATACTAGGAACCACATTTTCCTCAAGACGCACATACAATACGCCGGACCTAGAGACTTGACGGAATGGATAGAAAACGGGCAGATGAAACCAGGCCAGCGCTCTAAGCGTTCCATTTACGGGGTCGGTTTGTGGATGGTGGATGGAAGGAATGTAACGGATCCTCCGGGATAACGGATATCACAGAGTAACTGGGTGACATGGTCTGTGACAACGGGAGCTTTACTACCCCCACCATGGCCATTCTCAGCAGCCAGAGAGGTCGATGTTCGGCCCGAGCGTCAGTGACGTCTAGCTTTAAACCACGACCAAACAATATCCCCACCACCCCCTCACACCCCCGGGAACCAGCCAATAGGATCCACGTTTAGCCACTATTATCCTCCACATTGGGCCCTACACCGCCCCGATTCAGGAGCACCTCTACTACCGTACCCCACCACACCCACTGCCTTCCTTCCCTCCTTCCTAGATTCACATTCCAGGATATCAACACCTTCCCAACCCAAAAACATCCCGACTACACCCTCGTACCCAACTCCCAATCGAGAAAAAGCGGAGTTAAGCCATTAGTATCAAAATCCTTTGAGTTGGAATTCGATATCCTTGCGCTTTCATCAAGATTTTCCAAAACTCCCACATGGCTTTCTCTCAAAAACCCCCTGTAAAAGTGGCCTTCTTCTTATTCTTATTCTCTTTCTGTAACTTAGTAGGTTTTCATTTCAGATCGATTTCCCTATTGTACGTTCTAGCCGCCGCTTTATCAAGTTACTCCCTTCGTGGACATTCTCGCTCACGTGCGTGATTGGACCTTGTGTCGTGGTGGGGGTTGAAGGTAACGATTTGGCTACTCGTATGGTACAAACATTATCCCTCCTTTTCGGTGTTATACTCGTGTATGATATTAGAGTACTTTACATGTCTTCTCCGGTCCTTGTCAAGCGTTCAGTGTATGATGCATGGAATAACCTACATTCTCCCTCTGGATCACCCTTCATATAACCGCGACGGGGGATGCATTCGGGAGATCTATTCTGGCGATAATGTAGCCTTTTTATATCACGCCTTTGAAGTAAAACCACTTACTCCCCGCCCGCCGCCGCTGCTGCTGCTACTACTTCGCTCCAGCATCGCTATTCAAGTACCGCGTGAGCATAAAAGAGAAGGGGATTCGAACTTTAGCGATCAAATTTCTATGATACAACGGACTGGTCGCAAAGGTTCTGTGATATTCTACTCTTTTATTGACTAACATATCATACCCTAATAGGTTCAACTTCATACCAACCCCGGGCTAGCGCAAATACAGCACCCATACAAGTCCTAATATAAGCCCACCAAACCAACGCCCAGCACAAAAAACCTAGAACCAGGGTAAGGTGATGACGATCTCAACGTACGATACAAGTATCATACCCAACAAAGACTTGACGAATTCACCTCTACAAGTGCAAAGACGAGACGCTCCCGATGTATTCCTATTCCTCGAGACGTGCTGAAATCCGCGATTTCACACACGTTGTTATATACAAGTGCACATACGCTATGTCCACTTGTGAATGAATACCTTGAATAAAAACCGGATAGATAGGTTGCCGTTTGTATCGTGTGATACTCTTATTTCTTGGCGCGAAAACTATGACCACTCACTACCGCCCGGCCGGCTACATTGAAAACTATGGTGCTTTTTATCAAATCTGGCGTTGGCTACTTTACTTACTTACCCCCCCGACAGGTCTCCGGGTTTTACTGAAGGATTACTCTGCGGTGTGAGGAATTTGTCCTATCGCTCGCTGTTGGGGTGCGATGTGAGGTGGGGGGGGGAGAGTGGTGCCGGTGGGATTCTGCGGGATGGATAGATATGCACGAGTGACTGCCCGTGATCGATACGGTTCTAGCGTGTCTTGGAGTGTCTAGCGAGTAGGGGGAAGGAAGGAAGAAAGAAAGAAAGCTGCTAGGGGTTGTGGAGAGCGGGGCGCGGGAAAAGATATTGTAATCCCAGGAGTGATGCAAAGAATTGGATGGATGCCGAGGGGTAGATTGCCAGATCGATTGACCCGTGCTTGTTGGCTAGCCCTACCACCAAACCCTCCAGCCCGCCCACGACAACACTCCCCAGGAACCATCGTCAGCCGATGCAGTATAGTATCATATCATACCATCTCAAGTCCGATCCCACCATAACCATTTCATCCCTACCTCCATGGACGCACCGACCCCGCCTCAAACCAGCACCTCACACTACTCGAGCACTCGTACCATCACTACGCTACCTAGCATACGCTACGCACAAAGTGCCCAGCGATCCAAAGCCACGGGCTAAAAATGCAAAAAAAAATAGTAATCTATTTTTAATATAACCACACACAACACCAAACCCCGCATTCTACCGTCCCGTAGTGTACCATACCGTGCCGTCCTAGACTAGACTAGACTAACAAACTTCCTTACCAACTAAATGACCCGTAACACATGCGTGAGGTCGACACATAAAGAAACCAAAACGATAAACACAACGAAAAAAGGAGAGAAAAATGACACAACTCCCGACGGCAAAGTGACATGCATGCAACAGCAAAAACAGATACAAAGGGGAATGAAACCAAATGAAAAGAAGGAATGAAGACGCTCAACCAAATGAATGAGAAATGATAAACCCCCAACTCCCCCCACCATTGCCAACCCAAATAAATGGAAAGGGGGGGGAAAGAGCAACATTTTAACCAAGCAACTTGAACTTCCGCAAGCCCATTCCCCAAATCTTTCCAAATCCCTTCACTAATCCCTTCTTCTCTTTCCCAGTGTCCTTAATGTCCTTGCCGTCCTTTGCGTTCTTGCCATGAGCAGAGTCAATGTGTGTCCTCAACTCGTCAGTACTTCCATACAGAGTCCCCGATGTAGCTGGGCACTGCGGGCAAATAGTTGCAGAACGGGACCCAGACGCGGTGACCGGCTCGACGGTGGAGGTTGGGGCAGGAGTGGAGATCAGGGACCGGGCGATGGTGGGAGGGGCGCGGGGGTGTTCTTCTTTCGGAGTGGTAGAGGGGGCAGGGAAGGAGGTTAGATCTAGGTTTGGTTGCAGAGCGGCGGGGGGAGGGATGGAGGTATTGGAGGAGGGTGGTGAAGGGGTGCTGATGACGTCGAGCTTGGATGGAGTTGTGGCCTCTGGGATAGCTGGCTCAGGAGTGGCAATGGTTTGCTCGGCAACGGCGGCAGCAGCTGGTTCGGCGATGAGAGGTCTAGTGATAGTGGCGGGCTCCTCCTTAGCGGTCTCTAGAATCGGGACAGGTGTCGGCAGGACGTCGATCTTTGCGTATGTGGCCTCGGGAATGGGGGTCTCTGCGATGACGGCCTCTAAAACGATGGCTTCCGTGATCGCCCGCTCGGGAATATTTGTCTCTGGAGATTGGATCTTCTCCTCTGGTAGGGTGTGTGCTTCAATGCTTGAAGGAATTGGTTCCTCGGATGGAACGAGATCCCCCTCCGACCCGATCGGAAGCTCAGGGATGGCTTCGTTGGGCACCGCTGGCGCAGCGGCCGGTTCCTCCTCCTCCTCCTCCTCCTCTTCCTCTTCCTCTTCCTCTTCCTCCTTCGCTACTCTCACCTGCTCCCCCTCCCTTTCCTTCTCCCCCTCCCTTTCCCCCTCTTCCCCCTCCTTCAAC
>QFET01001489.1:0-15637 GCA_003316355.1 Tuber calosporum
GGGGGGGAGGGTCCGTTGGGAAGTGGGTGGGAGGACTGGGGCCGAGTATTATGGTTTCATCGGGACCCTTGGCCTTCGGTCAAAATGAAGCTGGTCTTGTACGTATGATGACAGCGTAGTGCCAGACCGCTTGGCTAACACGGGATTTCGGGAAGATCATTCGTTGGAACCCACGCTGGTAAATGAGGGTGATGGTGATGATGAATGATGATGTTGATGATTTATGTTCCAAGGTGGCCTTCTTTGCAAGCTCTATTGCAAATACGATTCAGGAAGGGAAGAAATGTCTTGGCTCTAAAAACTGCACTCATGTCGCCGGAGTGAGGTCACGTTTTCCTAGTGGTGACCCACCAAAAGAGGAGCAACGACTGGAATCCGGCGACATGTGCTTTGGTGATGGAAGGCAATAAAGTACGAGTACAAGTACTCGGCGAGCCTTAGAGTAATCGGAATACTTGTATGCATTGCCTGGTTGAGAGAGTGGGTTACCGCTGTTTCAACAAAATTAAATCGCCCAACACAGTGTCATTTTCCTGTCTTTTCATCCTTTTATTTCTCCTTTCTTTCCTTTTGCTTCCCTCGTATCCCTTCTTTTTCAAGCATACCCCCCACCCCACCGCCACCACAACCATGAGAGCTTACTTTTTACCCCCCGCCTCTCTCCTACCGGTATTCTATCCCATTCCATTCATTTATTTACTCGTTTCGCCCGAGTGTCTCTGGAATGTGGCGAGAGGGCTCCACGAAATCACAGGAAAACCCTAACCCTGCATCTTTAGCAGATAAAGTTATATGATAGGTAAATTTTTGCGGCTTGAATGTAGCCGCAACACAGCGGTTTCCTCGGTCATCTCGATAACTTTCCAAATTGATATTACGGTGACGGTTACCTGTATCTGGAACAAAGTATCTCAATGTCTCTTGTTTTTCGCTGGTTGGGTGGCCGTGTAATGATAACAATAGGATTAGTTCCGGATGCTCACTCTCAGTCACGGGTCCGATAACAATCAAATTGAAGCCCCTTCCTTTGACCTCTGTCCTTATCTATCAACCGGGGAGCACTCCGCTGGAGGCTGGCTAGCCAAGGCGATACAAGGCAATACGGCACTGTACAGGGCAATACGAGACAGCAGTTTTGACCCGCTCGCGGAACCCCATGAGCAAATTTCGTCATTTTCATCCGTGGGGGGGTCTTGGTCCTCGTGCTACTCGTATGGTACTCGAGTATCTGGGCGGCCCATACCCGGCCGCTTCCCTCCCCTCGGCCCCAAACCTTTTTCTCCTCTTTCTTTCTTCCTTTTTCTTCCCTCCAAGACGGACCCGTCACCGCACCGCACCAGTGTGCGGTATCCCTTGATCTGTGCGCAGATTTCGCAGCTTTTTTAGCGCAGTTAATAGGTTAGGTTAGCCCTTAGATCTTTACCAAATGCAGTATGGCTGAGGAGCGCTTGCTGTGGCCTGGCCAATAGAAAAAACATCTGTACGGTTGTCACACTTGCTTGAACCAACACCCAACCTCGGAATATACTAAGGAACTAAAAAGCGACTCATGCAGACAAAGGGAAAGAGGCTGGTGCGAGCTGGCGAAGAAAGCAAGACCAAGCTCGTAATAGGGTACCGATTCGGTGCAGTGTATTGCTGGGAATGGTACCTGTGTGGAAATGGAAATGGAAAGGCATGGTGGTATATGATACGGCAGTCGTGGAGACACAAGTAGAGTAAGAGCTTGATATTAGCTCTGGGGTATCTCCCTTCTAGATGAATACATGGACCATGGTCGACGTTTGTTTGAAAGCCTGCGAAATGGGAATAAAAAAGCAAGTGATTCACTTATGGTACGAGTAGAATTGGTGGCTTAAGTGCACCGGATTTTGCGGCAACCATCGCAGCTCGGGCTGCGAATGCCTGACCTGCTTTCTGGAGGTCGAGTGTAGTGCCATGGCGGAGCCTTCTTTTTGGCCCATGCAATATCTGATATTTTGTTAGTGCGCGCTGCAACACTAATCTTGGAAAAGTATACCCAATGGCCGCTACCCCACTTATGAACCTCCTTCCTTCTCGGAGCTCGGGTGTCTATGATATGATACGGTTGGTGCTGCGGGTAGCTGTGGAGGGCTCATCCGTTCGATTTTGATCGGATATCGCCACCGCTATGACAGGGGCAAAGGGGCAAAGGAGGGAGACCATATCCACCCGGCCGGGGAGATAGAGGATGATGCGTACTCGAGTACAGGACGGGGGTGCTGGTCCAATAGGCAAAAATTGGCTCCTGGTAAAACTCTCGTCTGATGACTGGCTGACCCACATTGTCAAAGAAGGGATTGGCAAGGTAAAACTGGAGTAATCGAAAATGACGCTAGGACGTCCAGAATTTCCCCCTTTGGATCAAGGGGAGAAATCACGGCAAATGGCTTCTCTTTCAGCCCTCGGTTGGGACAGATAAAAAAGAAAAGAAGAAGAAAAAAAAATCCACCAGACCTTACTAGGAGAGGCAACTCCAACGTTCCTAGAGAGATTCTCAGATATTCCTGTTCTCACAGAGGGCGAGTGGCCAGGCGAGGCTAAATGAGTCGGTGATATAATTAGATTACTCTCAAACATTTTCTTCGGTCTCGGTCAAGCCATCTATCCACCTTTCGGGATCGCCGCTCCTCCGTGATTTCCCTGACTGCACATGCAATAATCATACTACCTGTCCCCTAACAGCCCCAACTGCAATCACGGAAATACCGGTATGATATCATATGATAAAGGAAAGAGTTATGGTTATGCTTGAAAACCCCTTCCCTTTGAGAACATGTGTGGAGTGTGCCGGAGAAAGCCCGCGCTTAAGGTAGGTTAGGTTAGGTTAAGCTGAAAAGGCGTCAAGGATTAACGAGCAACCGGCTTTTATGGATCTCCCTTCGCAGCAAGAGTTCTCAAAAAAATCCAGGAGCACAAGACACCAGCTCTGTGTTCAAGCAGGTGGATTGGAGCTGCGTTTCTTGCGGGATGACACGCCAAGAGAAATTCAACTCCAACTAGCGACCTGAGTGGGCAGGGCGCAAGCACATAAGTTTCACTAGTAGAACTATTTGTTTGTTCCGGTATTGGATTTTATTCAGGGGAGGGTGGAATGTCCACATATTATGAAGTTTGATCCAATGAGAAGGGTGATGCTTGATGGGGTGGATGTTGACAGAGGCTGAAATGATCGGGGGGCAAGAAAGAAAGAAAGAAAGAAAGAAAGTGAAAGTAAAGGGAAGCAAAAAGCAAGCGAGTTAAAAGTAATCAGATTCATGCATGTGTGACCACGCAGGCGTGATTTTCTTTCTTTTCGTGAAGGAAGTTGGGTTCGGGATTGATTTGTGGGAAGATGTATGAGATGTTCATCAGTGGATGAGTGAGGGTGAGTGAGTGAATGAGGAGAGTGGGGCGGTTTATGGGGTCATGGGTAAGACATGGCCAAGACCAAATACGAACACAAGGGCTTCTTTCAGAGGGGTACGATAAAGCTTGTCTCAGAGTCACTCATCACTGACAAGGCATCCTTCCAACAGTCAAGAATCTGTAACATGAAGGAGGGTGAAAAACTGAGGAGAAATAACCCTCTACGGTACCATACAGTACGAGTACTCGTACCGTTCTAGTACTCTACTTGTAGTATGGGATACGGTGCGGTGTCCCTCAAAAAGCAAAATACCCTTTTCCAATGCTCCAGGATGAAGGAACAAATCGACATTGTTCCGAAAAATACCCTGTACGTGTACTCGAGTAGGAGTATCTGAAGGAACCACCAGTAACACAACACCGAGTGATTCACCTCATGAAGCGATGTTACATTTAACTCAGACATAACGCCACCTTTGTTACAGTATGAGCGGTTTAACAAACCTTCTTTGCATTTTCCTTTTTTCTTTTTCCATTAATACCACTCGTATACCGCCGAGGTCATGTTCGGCAGTCCACAATTCAATACAACTAAACACTTGCAACTTCGGTTTTTGCCAAAGCTCAGATCCCAGAGCTTTAGAAAAAAAAAAAAAAAAAAAAATGCACATCATTGCCTAGTTGATTAGTTGTGGGGGAAACAGGAATCCAGTAGGAGGTCTACAGATTGAATTATAACTAGAAAAGGCCAATTGTAAAATGTTTCATTAGCAACGGAAATACCCTACCATAAAAGCCAGAAAGATGGCATTTTTGTTCCCTACCGAACAAGGCGTGAACTTTGTTTTTCTCATTCGCCCCCCCCCCCCTGCAGGCCGGGGTTTACCGGCCACGTTTTTTGTTTATTTTCATCGGCTGCTGCACGAATGAAATAACCTTTTCCTGGCAACCGCGTCAAAAGCAAGGAAGAATTGAAGAAGAAACCAGGATAAAGGTGCGTTGGCAGGTTTGGCTTTTCACTTTCCCACACCAAGAAGCAAGGAAGGAGGGAAAAAAGAAAAAAAAAAAAGAAAAAAAGAAAAGGGAAAAAGCAAGTTTAAGGCTCGCCAAGCTTTTGTCCCCTGCTATCACGCTCATGCGCTTGTTTCAACGACCACCACCACATTTCAACCCCATCATTTTCTCCGCCGTATGCCCGTTAGGGTGGTGCCTCCTCTTTAGTTAGGAATAAACTTGATAACTCCTCCCTCACTCAGCTGTCTTGGCGGCAGGGGCAATTTAAAATTCATAGTGGCAAAAGCTTGGTTAGTATCAGCGCTTGCATATTTCGAGGTTATGGAAGAAGAGGGGTGGGGGTTGGGGGGCACAAGGACCAATGAACCATTCTGTGCGATCCTGCAGTGATTCCGGGTTCCGGGGCATATTGATACGATAGGTACATTTTATTCGTTTCTCATGTACTCCAAAATGCAATCTTGCATCGTGGAGAACCTTAAAAAAATGAAATCCGGGTTGGGGACTGGTATTGGGGTACCGGAATTGAGCGGTGGTGGTGATGATGATGATAGGGGAGTCATACTAGTACTGTACCTAGATTACGGCTTGGGGATGTATCGTTTGGTGGCGGCCCCTGTAATTCATTACCTGCCCGGGGAAGGTCGGGTGATGGCCGAAGTGCGCTGCTGGGTTTATGGATGGGACACCATCAACCTGCACAAGGATAGGAGGATATGAGCCCAAAGGTAGCCTAGGAGAAGTGGTAAAGGCATGTTGAATATGATACTCATCCTTAGGGAGAGTGGAGAATATTGCTCTCCGATTCCTACGCCCAACCAATCATGTGGTGTGCGTCTCTAGCTCGACCTCAGCCCCCCAGACATCCGTTGGCCCCGACGATTGTAATACAGCCTGGAGAAAAAAACAATTGCGAAAAGAGAAAAGGGAGAAACAGAGAGGGTTCACAGGGAATTGGAGAGAGAGTGGAACATATCGCTATCTGTGGTTAAACTCTAAACCACTTGTGAGTTCCATACCGGTATCAAAGTGACGACATACTCGAGTAATGGTATTGGCAGAGGTCATGAATCATTGCAGGCTTGCAATCACCAAGGCTTTTGCACGCATTGTACCGCATGTACCGCAAAAAACTCGAATAGGACATTGGCCTTCGCAATCCGAGACGAAACACCACGAGAGGGAATGGTGTTTCCCAGACGAGGTACTGATTGGAGAGACAGGTCTTGCTGGATCTGATTTACATGTACAGGTATTCCTTGTTGTGTTAACATGCTGTGCTAATCCTGTTGTGGTTTGGTGATATGGTACAATAGAGCTCTCTTATGGTGCATGTAACGATTTTTGACGGTATGTTGATTATCATCCGGACTGAGGAGATATGGCAAAATGTGGTGCCGGATCTATCAGTGCCTGAGGCAAAGGACAATGGGCGAGCACATGTTTGATTGCTAGAGATTTGTACTCGGGTACAGCCTCCAGTAGAGAAAAATCGGGGATTGTGGAACGAGATGGGCCGTGCACAGTCTATGCAAAGTCTGTGAGGATTGGGAGCTTGATTGGCGGTAGGAATATCTGGAGGGCTTGAATAGGATGATATACAGCATCTTGTGTTGAGCAATGACTGCTAAAATGGGTGGTCTTAGCTGAAACTAAGAATGCATAATAGATGCATTGAGGTATTCAGCTGGATGGACATGGAAACAGATAGCAGAAAATCAGAGAGTACTGATATCAACTGTCAGCTAATTATGCAAAGGGCTAACAACAGTGGAGAAAAGGTCTCAAGTAGACTAGTGGTTAAAGATTAATATTGCACAAAAGCAACAGTTGGTAGCAGTTTATACCTTACTGTTTCAGGGTAGCCATTTCAGTACTATTGAATTGTCTAGGCTGTGCGCGTATCAAGAAAGTTAGAGAACAGTCAGGAAAATATGGTAAAAAATATGATAAAGATACAAGGTTCTTGAAGGCTTGATAACATGTAACTTATTATATTGTTAAGGGCTCTATGTTAAGGGTAGCCGATTCAAAGGACAAATGAATCTGACCAGGCTTATAATCTTGCATCCAATAAACGGAGGGTGTCTAGAGAGGCTTGTAGGGAAAGTAATAAAGATTTTTGAGTAAAATTTATTATATTGAAAGATCTCTTCTCCGTTGCTTGATGATGGCCAAAGCTCAGAAGGCACTTCGATGTTTATATCCTGTGTCGGTGTCACGATTGGTGACTAAGCCAGAAAGCATTTCACAGGACTTATAGTTATGAGTCATCAGGATGGCAGATTTCGCACTATGACTCAGTAGTAGTCATGGGGTCTCACATGATGCACACTAGTGCAGTTATTGTTATATTGTGATTGGTTGATCATGCGCATGACCCACATTGGTGAGTCATATGATGTAATGATTCTTGCACATGACTCACATTATGAGTCATGGGTTTCGCACATGTAACCACTTTATGACAAATGACTTGTTTTATGAGTTTTGATTGGTTGGGGATGATGCGCAGTTGACTCATAGGAGTCAGCTGATGGATATCATAGTATGACTCAATATGAGTCATGCCGAGAGTGTAACTCATAGGTATGGGTCACCAGGGTTAGGGTTGAGGGAAGAGTTCCTATTAAAGGACCTCTTGGCTGCCGGTAGTTAGGACTCTTCACGCAACCATCTAAGTTCTTTCCTATACAATTACTTTACCTCTTTACCTTCCCATTCCTCTATTGGCGTTGTGCGATGGGAACTATAGGGTTTTTGCTATCCATACAACATAGGCATAGGCCTAAGAACAATAGTGTATATTCGCATAGTACTACTTGTTGCAATAGTACCCCTACATTGGTGGCTGAGATTAGCGCCATGCCCGGTACTGTACTATAAGGACGGCCCGGTTATCTTCATCCAACCTACAGTGATGTAGTTACCTGTTATAATTCAGCGACAGCATAGGATCGTATCATTTGGTTGTGTCACCAAAGCAACACAGAACTACAAAACAGAGGACTTTACAGACAACGACATCGACCTTACAGAGGGAGAAACAGATACCTCAACACTTGGTCCGGCACTTGAAGAAGCACTCAACACAAAGCTATCCAAAAGTCACTCACCAAGGACTGCAATTCCCGTCACACATGAACCTGCCTCACTGTCACGATTGGTGACTAAGCAAGGCAGGATTTCGCATGACTCATAGTTATGAGTCATAAGGTTGTTATATTTCGCACTATGACTCATTTGGAGTCATGGGGTTTCACATGATACACAATAGTGCAAAAAATTGTTATATTGTAATTGGTTGATAGTGCACACAACTCACACTGTTACGATCCTATGTAGTAAGCTGGTTTTGCAACAGGTAACTACTTCTCTTTGGGTGGGATGAATATGACCGGGCCGCGGTAATAGTCCGGTTCGGGGCGTGGCGCTAATCTCAGCCACCAGGGTAGGAGTACTATTGCAATGAGTAGTACTAGGCGGATTTCCACTATTGCTCTTAGGCCTATACCTACGTTGTCTTGATAGCTGAACCCAATGGTTCCTATCGCACAACGCCAATAGGGGAATGGAACGGTAAAGGGGTAAAGTAATTGTATAGGAAAGAACTTAGATGGTTGCGTGAAGAGTCCTAACTACAGGTTGCCTAGAGGTCCTTATATAGGCACTCTTCCCTCAACCCTTACCCGCGTGACTCATACCTGTGAGTCACACGACCTCCATGACTCATAGTGACTCATAGTATGAAATCCATCAGCTGACTCCTCTGAGTCAACTGTGCCGCGCGCCAACCAATCATAACTCATATAATAAGTCATGTGCCCTAAAGTGGTCACATGCCCGAAACCCATGACTCATAGTGTGAGTCATGTGCGAAAATCATTACATCATATGACTCACAAATGTGAGTCATGCGCACGATCAACCAATCACAACATAACAATGATTGCACAAGTGTACATCATGTGAAACCCCATGACTTCTAAGGAGTCATAGTGCGAAATATAACAACCTGGTGACTCATAACTATGTGTCATGTGAAATTCTGCCTTGCTTAGTCGCCAATCGTGACATTAGCTCCCCTCTCCCTTAAGCCTGAGTCCCTTCAGGCTTAACGTCCCATCTTCGTCTGGCTTTCTCCAAACCTGCGCAGTTCCCTTTTCAAATTCCGAACTTGATGTTCGGCCGACTGGTATTTCCTCTGGACTTCCAAAAATAAGGTGGTGTGTGCCGCCCTAATAGTCTGGTCCTGGTCATCAATCATTCTCTGATTTGTCCGCATATCAGTTCTTTGGGCCTCAATTGTTGCTTCGGCGGTGCCAAGTTGTTCTCGTAGCCCTTGCAACTGTCGTAGCAAACTCTCTTAGTCGGGGATCGTCTCGGTTTCGCTTTTTTCGCCCCCCTCTCCCTTCAAGTGTATCCTCACAGTTGTTTTTCTTTTCCTAATACGTGCATCGTTGTCAGTAAGGGGTGCCGCTTCCCTGGTTCGTCTTGGGTAAAACCCAGCATCGATTTTGTCGTGTCTGTGAGTACGACAAGTGTCCTTGAAACAGTGTTTCCAGGGTGTCTCCTTGTGTGGTTGTTGCGGTTTGCGCAACTTGGGCTGTCGTGGAAACCAATTGCTTCCTTCCTTATAGCGTAAATGAGTGTTGCAGGAATCATGGTAACGAGCAGTCCACGAAAGAGCGTTGTGTGCTGCCTGCTTTTCCCTTTCTTCCTGAGTAGCGTACTGCGGGCTGGTAGGGGTAGTAGCCCTGGGGCTATCGCCCCTGCCTTCGTCTGGACCCAATGGCGTTGGGTCTTGCCTCGTGGGTTCGATTTTGACTGTAACCCACGCGGGGTTTTCTTGGGTACTGCTGATGGAAAGGTTCAATGGCGATGCTGGCATTGTTGAAGTTTTCCGCAGGGTACCAAGTTTTGTCGTGTTCTGGTGAGTAGCCAGTCCACTTGGCTCTGTATTGTAGGCGTTTTTGGTGTATGCGTGAATCAATGATTTCTTCGAGTTCGCACTCGCTTTCTCCTTCTATCTCGATTGGAGGTGGTGGTGATGTCACGATTGGTTACTAAGCAAGGCAGAATTTTGCATGACTTATACTTATGAGTCACAAGGTTGTTATATTTCGCACTATGACTCATTAAGAGTCATGGGGTTTCATATGATGCACACTTGTGCAATCATTGTTATGTTGTGATTGGTTGATCGTGCGCATGACACACATTTGTGAGTCATATGATGTAATGATTTTCGCACATGACTCACACTATGAGTCATGGGTTTCGCGCATGTGACCACTTTAGGGCACATGACTTATTATTTGAGTTATGATTGGTTAGCGCACGGCGCAGTTGACTCTGAGGAGTCAGCTGATGGATTTCATACTATGACTCACTATGAGTCATAGAGGTCGTGTGACTCACAGGTATGAGTCAACAGGGTTAGGGTTGAGGGAAGAGTGCCCATATAAAGACCTCTAGGCGACCTGTAGTTAGGACTCTTCACACAACCATCTAAGTTCTTTCCTATACAAGTACTTTACCTCTTTACCGTTTCATTCCCTATTGGCGTTGTGCGATAGGAACCATAGGGTTCAGCTATCAAGACAACGTAGGCATAGGCCTAAGAGCAATAGTGGAACTCCGCCTAGTACTACTCGTTGCAATAGTACTCCTACCCTGGTGGCTGAGATTAGCGCCACGCCCCATACCGGACTACAACAACGGCCCTGTCATATTCATCCAACCCAAAGAGAAGTAGTTACCTGTTGCAGAACCAGCTTACTGCATAGGATCGTAACATTTAGTTGCGTCACCTAAGCAACACCCAACTACAAACAGGCAGACTCTACAGACAACGACATCGACCTTACTGAGGGCGAAATCGATACCTAAACACTCGGCCAGGCACTCGAAGAAGCAATTAGCACAAACCTATCCAGAAGTCAGTCACAAAGAACCACAAGTCCGGTCACCCCTGAGCCGGCCTCTCCAACAGGATCTCTGGAACCAGAAACCTCAAGACCAGCAAGGTTGTCATCACCGGGACCAGGAACCTCCGGTGGAGGAGTAGGAATTCAACTAGCAGGATTTACAACTGTACAGTTCCAAGAGATCCTGACTCTGATAAAGAACCAGCGAGAAACAAACAACAACCGGATCAAAGTCGAGAAACCTCCTACCTTCTCTGGAACAAGGACCAAACTACGAACAATCATTGTGCAATGCCAACTATACTTTGAAGCAACACAAGAAACACGACATACGGAACGCATCACCTACGTTAAGAGCTTGTTAAGGGATGCAGCAGCAAGCTGGATAACCCCATTTGCAGAAGGACGCAAGCCGGAGACCTGGACTACATCTGAAGTTTTCACTACAGCCCTCAAAGAGCAGTTTGGGGATGTGGATGCGGAAAATGCAGCTAGGACAAAACTCGACCGCCTTAGGCAAGGCAAGGAACCAGTCACGGAATACTGGAATGACTTTCGCCTCACAGCTACAGAGGCGAATGAGGATGATGGTACACTAAGACACCAATTCCTTAAAGGAATTAAGCGAACACTCCAGGACGCATGGGCAGCGGACCACCTGGTAGCGGCAAATCTCGATTTCCTTGTAGCCTGGGTAATCGAAAAAGAAAACCGGATCAACATGATCAAGCACCTTCAAGGAAACAACAGTACCGTTATCAAAGAACAGGAAACACCCAGGAACAATAACGGAACCTGGAAGTCGGGTAACACTATTGAAACCCGAGGCGACCCAATGGACCTGGATGCTACCAGAAGATGTCCACGACTAAACCTCTCACGAGCAGAGTTCACAAGAAGAAGGGACAACAACCAATGCCTAGGATGCGCCAGACCTGGGCACAGACTCAGTAATTGCTGAAATGCAAAAGATGAGAAGGACTATACTAGGCAGTTCAACAGCAAGACCAACAATAATCGCTGGAAACCACGAACCAACCTACACGAAATGGAGAATAAGGAAACACCTGAAGAGTCGGGAAACGAAGAAAGTCCCCAGTAAGAGATGGGCTGCGGGACAACAAAACCAAAATCATCAGAATCGGCAACATCTACATGGCTCTTACAAATACGGAAACTTTGGAACAGGAAAAAGACCATGCCATAGTCAAAATGCGTTTACATGGCAAGGACAAGACAATCATCATCAACGGCATGATTGACTCGGGCGCTACAGAAAACTTTATTGACAAGGAATTCAGCAACAAACACGGCATACGAACAAAGAAAGCGAAAGAAATACGGGAAATCTACCTTGCGGACGGGGAGCTGAGCGCTATGGGACCAATTACCCATATAGCGGAAGTACCTATGGATATCGGCAGCCCTAGGGAACTGGCAACTTTCCAAATCGCAGATCTACCCAACCATGAGGCAGTGCTAGGGCTGCAATGGTTAAGAAGACACAACCCCAAGATCGATTGGGAAAGCAATAAGATCACGTTCGATAGCGAGTGGTGTACCAGAGTATGCCTCGAAAGCTCGCCAGCAGTGGGCTTAGTCCCTGATTCGGAAGCCCTGGAAGAGAACTTGGAGATACAGTTCTCCACGATCCAGGCCAAGGATGTCCAGAACATCAAAATCCAAAGATTGAGCAATACGGCCACACTCCCTACCCAGGGGTCAGCCAAGGCTACAGGACATGACCTGTATGCAGACTAGAGAATTACGCTACCGGCAAAAGAACAAGGAATGGTCAATACCGGGATAGCTATAGGACTACCAGAAGGCACCTATGGGCGGTTGGCTCCGCGCACCGGATTGGCAGTTAAACACCAGCTTACTGTCAATGCGGGTGTAATCGACGCCGACTACACAGGAGAAGTCAAGGTGGTCCTGGTCAACCTGGGAAAGTACAGTTACACAGTTGAGCCGGGAGACCGCATCGCACAGTTGATATGCGAAAAGATTGTCATAGGACAATGCGAAGAAGTGGAGCAAGTGGCTCCTACTAGGAGAGGCGCAGCAGGGTTTGGAAGTACGGACCACCCAAAATGCCAAAAGATTGAGATCAACGAGATCTCCGCTGCGTTATTCGGAAAGTTCTACCGAAGAAGCGAAGTCACAGGAATTTTCAAGTGGGATTATAAGACGAACTAACCTACCAGGATCGAAAGGATCAATCTCAGTACCGAATTGGGTATCTAGGCCAAGAAAGGACAAAAAAAAGGAAAACCAGAAACATTGTGCCAAGGGAATACCACCAGTACCTGGACATGTTCAAGGAAGAGGAAGAAACACGGCTACCACCCCACCGACCAAAGGTTGACTTGGATATCAACCTCAAAAAAGGAGAAACAGTACCAGCAAGAAAGCTATACCCATTGGGCGAAAAAGAGCTGGAAGAACTAAGAGAATACATCAGGGTCAACAAGAACCGGGGCTGGATTTAAGACTCTTATGCAAACGGGGGATCACCAATCCTGTTTGTTAAGAAGAAAGACGGCAAGCTAAGGCTATTCGTGGACTACCGAGGGCTCAACGAAGTCACCAAACGAGACCGATATCTCCTACCACTGATAGGAGAAGCCCTCAATAGGCTTAGAGGAGCCAAGGTCTTTACTAAACTAGACATCCAAAACGCATATCACAACATCAGAATCAAACACGGAGACGAATGGAAAACTACCTTTACCACCAAATACGGCATATACGAATACACGGTCATGCCATTAGGACTCAAAAATGCACCTGCAGCGTTACAGCGATGGGTCAATAGGATTCTCAGCAGGTTTCTGGATATCTGTTGTATCGTCTATTTAGATGATATTCTGATATATTCAGAAAACCTGGAACAACACCGAACCCATGTCAGGATGATTATGGAAGCCTTGAGAAAAGAAGGGCTGACACTGAAGCCATCGAAGTGCGAATTTCACAAGGAACGAACCAAATACCTAGGCTTTATCATCGACAAGGACGGAGTCAGCGTTGATCCCATCAAAACAAAAGCAATATGGGAATGGAAACCACCATAAAGCAAGAAAGGAATACAGTGCTTTATGGGATTCTGCAACTTATATCGATGATTCATAGAAGGGTTTAGTCGGATAGCTAAACCACTCTATCAACTGACGAAGAAGGACTGCAAATGGAACTGGACTGAGAACCAACAAAAAGCATTCGATGAATTGCGCAGGCGACTTACTTCAGCCCCACTACTGGTACACTACGATCCAACTAAGGAAATCATGATTGAGACCAACGCTTCAAAATATGTATGCTCAGGCATTCTATCACAGAAGGGGAGAGATGGGAAATGGAGGCCAGTGGCATACCGGTCAAAAACAATGACGCCCGCAGAATGCAACTACGATCTCCACGACAAAGAGCTCTTAGCCATTGTCCAAGTGTTGAAAGAATGGAGAAGATATGCAAAAGGAAGCAGACACCAGGTCCTGGTCCTCACAGACCATAAGAACCTGGTACCATTTACCACGACAAAAGAGCTTAACGACCGACAAATCCGATGGAGCGAGACCCTCAGTCAATACGATATCAAAATACAATACCGACCCGGGAAGGAAGGGGGCAAACCAGGTGCCCTTACTAGGAGAGCAGAAGATGTCCCGAAAAAGAAGGACGAGAGGATCTAATAAAAACAAAGGATCTTACTTTCAAATGAACAATACTTCGAATCCATAAGAGTGGTCAAGTTTGTCGCTGAAGATTTTGGCATCCGAGAAGCAAGCACGAAAGACAGACAGATAAGAGCAATCCAGGAAGCCCTTAGGAAAGGAGAGACAGAAATGAAAGAAGTGGCTCTAGGGGCATGTGAATCGAAGGAAGGATGCCTATGGCATCAAGGAAAGATTTGGGTACCAGCACACGAAGAGATCAGACCTCAAGTCATACGACAAAATCACGATAACCCCGCAGTTGGGCATGGCGGAACCAGCAAAACTACGGAACTACTATCCCGACAATACTATTGGCCAAAGATGCGAGATGACATAAAGAGATATGTCAAGAATTGCGATACATGCCAAAGAACGAAAGCGAAAAGGCACGTGCCCTACGGACTACTACAACCGAACGAGGCGCCACACCAACCATGGAGATCGATCGCAATAGACTTCATCACGGACCTGCCGAAATCATACGATTATGACGCCATCCTGGTGGTCCTCGACCCCTTGACAAAAATGAGCCATTTCATACCCTGCAACAAGGATATAAACACCAAAGAATTTGTCCAGATATTCCTACGGGAAATATTCAGACTCCATGGACTACAACAAGATATCATCACCGATAGAGGAACGCTATTTACATCAGACTTGTGGAAAGAGACTACAAAATCCCTTGGAATTGAACGAAGAATGAGCACCGCCTTCCATCCACAAACCGACGGACCAACCGTAAGGACGAACGGAATACTGGAACAATACCCAAGGGCCTATGTCAACTATCAGCAAGATAACTGGGCGGAATTACTACCATTAGCGGAATTTGCATACAAGAATGGAAAACAGGAAACCATTAAGACCACACCCTTCTACGCAAACTACGGCCAACGTCCAGAACATGGGGCGATAGGCCACATGATACCAAAGGAAACCACGAAAAAGGAAGAGATGGGTCAGCTGCACACTATCCTACGTCAGGAAATGGTCTGTGCACAATTACGACACAAAGAAAACTACGATAAACACAGAAAACCCGATCCAAATCTCCAGTCAGGCGACATGGTCTGGTTACTGCCAAGGAATAAAGGACCACAAGACCACGCAAGAAGCTGGATTACAAGAAAATCGGACCATTCAAGATCCCTACGAAGGTGGGCACAAGTGCCTATAAATTGGCCTTGCCCCAACAGATGAAGGTCCACAACACCTTCCACATCTCACTCCACGAACTATACCAAGACAATCAGTTCCTGTTACAAACCTATCCTTAGTCTGCCGGACAAGGCACACTATCTCCTTTAACTGCAACAGGTAACGATACGTACCGCTCGTCTTACCTCACTTCAGGTCTCGTAGCCTTATGTCGCCTAGGGAACGCTGAGTGCTTTCACTCCTAGCCCGTGCGACTGCTCCTTAGCGATACGTTTATCGAATCACCTTTTGGTCGGTGATATAAACAGATGGTCGTAATAAGAATAAAGTATAGATTGAACTAATAGTAAAAGTATAACATAGGAAGTAACTTAGGTGGTTGCGTTAAGAGCTAGCTATCTGTGTCCGTGACCCTCCTTATATAGGCGCTCTTCCCACAACCCT
>QFET01001490.1:0-51629 GCA_003316355.1 Tuber calosporum
GGTACTTAGGTTAAGAAAGGTACCTATTTTAGGTATGATACTATATTTATCAAGTATACCCTTCACAACTAAATTTAAAGTCACAAACATTTACTGTTCTCCATTAAATATTAATAAATAATAAAAACAAATAGTAAAAAATATTTCCTTGATGTGGGTTGAACATAGGATCTTCAGATATTACAATTTTTACCATTTAGCCCTTATTCCTCACAGGGTTGAGCGTTACGTGTTGCATCAAGCCAGGTCCACACTTTAGATGCACGGCAACATAGTTTATCTTCCCTGTTGCGCACAAAGGGTGTATGTCCTTACATGGTTTCGTGGGTTCGTTCATTTTTTGCTCACCGCAAATGCCACCTGGTTTCTAGAGCTCCCCTAATATTTTCATACTAGTTCAAGTAGGCACCCCTCAAGTCTCCCCTATCTCCCCTTTGTTATTTCTTATATATGTATCTTTCCTACATTTCTCTATTCTTAAGGGGATTATGTTTTCCAATGTTGAAGATTGTATTGTCACTGTTGGATCTGGGTCATACTTGAGGAACACACAACTTCTTCAGCATTATTACACTCATTTCTGCAGGAAGGCCTCCCCAAAGGGAGTATCCTTCTCCGTCGCCAAAAGCGAACTCATCCACTGGCGCACAAAGCGAGACTCCTCTCCCACCTCGGTGGCTCCTGTCTCTCTGGATGGCCGCCTGTTCTACCACTCCTCTATGGTCATATAGCCTGAGTACTGGTTCTCAACCTCCATGGTAACCAGCTCTCACTATCTAAAAGGATTGGCCTTGAGCAAGGGGCCTTCGGTCTCCTCAGACAACTCTCCCCCTATGGTAAAGGAATTGTCGCCTACCTCGACCCAGGCTAGCAATTGGCCTCCTCGTACCTATCCTCGCTTACGGTGGTAACCTCCTCATCCCCAACACTGCCATGCTGGGGAAATGCAAGGTTTTTGAAGCAAGTTCCTGAGGTAGGTCACTAATTGCTTCTCATCTACTTCTGTATCTATCCCAACGTGTGAGGCTTGCCTCCCACCTGTGAACTCACTCCTCCCCCACTGGCGCAGGATGGCTACACTAAGGCTCGCCTGCTCCCCCCATGAGATTAACCCTACTGTAGCGCGCCTTCAGCCGCCGTTTCTATCATTCTCCCCCTACTCGTTCCAAAGTTGTGGCTGGCAGCCACAACCTTGGGCACTCATCCTGAGTGTCTGACACCTGAACATCACTTTTCAACTCAATATCACTTTGTGGAATAACATCCCTTTGTGGCTCAACATCACTTTGTGGCTCAACATTACTTGATCTTCAAACCTTATATTATTTATTAATACAAGGTTAAAATGTAATAATTTATATTAATTATATAATTAATTTCTCAACCTCAGATGTTGTTTGATACCTATAAGTTTTGACTTGCTAATCTTCTTTTTAGAAGCTTGGAATACATGTCACTTTTTAATATACAGCTTTATTTCAACTATTAAATGCATTCGCTCAGCCTTTGAGGCTCTGTCCCTTGCATTTTGTGCTTACATTAACTGCTTCCCTGCCTTTTCTTCGTCTACCTCCTCCTTTTTTTTTCACCATTTGACGGGCCTCAGAGGCATAAATAACACCTCCCTTTTGTATTTGGCTTTTGTTCTGTGCCCTCCGCCTTGAATTTCGTGCTTCCTCTGCTGCCTGGGTATGGTCTAGGTATCCCTGTGCTAGAACGCAGGATTGTACCTGTATTAACCAGCCTTGAAGTACAAGTTTGAGGTGATTCCGTAATGCGTATGACAGGTTTGTTGCTTCGCGCTTTAATCCGTCCCCCTGTCTCTGTAGGCTGGGAATTCTAAGAGGAATTGAGTCTGATGTTAGAGGTGGTGTGGTCGTAGGTAGGGGAGAGGTGATAACAAACTTGCCTAATTTCATAATTACAACTTTAGGATTAAATAGAATAAGGCCAGTCGCGCAGAAACTGGATTTGATGGTTGATTTTTTGTACGTTTGCTGGCAGATTGAATCAATCATATTCAAAAACTCAACTTTGTAAACTCTCCACAGCCATTACGTGTAGAAGCTTATACTGCCTTAGCATGATAATGCTTATACAGTTGAAATACGACAACATCTAGGGGTTGTAGGAGGTGACTTGTATGCGGTGGGAGGCAGAAGGCAACGATCTTGCGATCAACCCAGCTGTCCATAAACTGCTTGGTACAATGAGAACCTGACCCATGGAGGAGAAGGAGTGTGTAGAGGTCAGTCGGTCTTGGACCGGAAAACCTTTTAAAATGAACTAATCACTTAATCGATATTTCATTGTTACTGTACCCTGTATCGGAGGTGCCAACCATGTAATCATCTGGTATCGAAGTGGCAGTATACGATGGCTCTTGATAGATGACACCAGGAATAATAATCAATAGTGGAAGGACAAAACCATCCCCGAAAATGGTTTTGCAAACAGTGTTCACCTCACGATTCATAGAGCTACCTAAGTAGATATGGCATGTTAGATCTCGCGAAATGATCCTTTGATCCTTTCCAATTCCAATACCAAAGCCAGTTTCATCGAAATTGTAGATCTCACAGCACTAGATCTCATACTGTTGACTAACATACTCATATTTGTCAAACCAAGTTTGAATCTCATGAGATTGATGGGCGTTTTTGTGGTCAGCATCAAGGGTTCGTTGTTTCTGAATACAATACTCTGGATGTCGTTGAAGAAAGTGTCGAGTCCACTGCTTGCTAACAACAGGTGCTGGTCCTGGTCAGGTAAAGGACGTTGGAAGAACTATATTGGCATACCTGGAAACCATTTGTAGTCGTGCACAGGTTCCTAATATATCCTGGTGATCTAGATACTGGCATATTGCAAGTTCTTGGTCCTCAGAAAGAAGACGGTTTGTCACTGGTCTATCTTGCTTGGATTGATAGCCTTTCCAGCAAGCACGGAGATATGATACGGGAATTTCATATGCGCGAGTGATTGCTGCAATATTTAGTCGTTCCTGATCGGAATTCTGTAGCTCGCAAGGGCAGCCTGAATGTGTCACTCGATATCAATATATAGTTCCACAAGCAGGCTAGGTAGATTAACGGAAGGTAGAGATGCCCTGGTGAGTGAGCGAGATAATTGTGATGATGGGTGGACAGGATTGAAATAGGGTAGTTGGTAATTGTCTAAAGCTACTTTACTCTATGATCAATTATTGATATTAAATTTTACTCTACAAGGACAGGTAAACTTGAGCCACAAAGTGATCTTGATCCACAAAGTGCTGTTGAGCCACAAAGTGATGTTGAGTTGAAAAGTGATGTTGAGCTATTAGGGACTCAGGGTGAGTACCCAAGATTGCAAGGATTCTCGTAACTAGGGGTTGTGGCTGCCAGACACAACCGTGGCACGAGTAGTGAGCACAGGATTCCTCATGTCTCCTCCTTTGTTGCCTCAGCGCCAACTACATCCCCTTCTGATAGGACCAACCACGGCCCATACCTGCAGTGCGCTCTCACCTCCCTGTTGACGGAATATGCCACCTGTTGGTCAAAGTGACGAAGGATGGTTTCAAATTCCCCCAAATAAATTGTCATCTCCTGCCAGGCATAGTCTCCTCCCATCCAAGGCGCAGTCTCCTATGCTCTGATTAACGAAGACTGCATAAAGGACATCCTCGCGGACTGGACCCCCTTGTCCCCACCCCTCTGGTATTACCAGTACAAAGTGTCCCTACACCTGCATGCCTTTATGTGCTTTGACTATTTCATAGCTAGAAGAATCCTCCAAATGGGTGCTGGAAAGAGACATCTTGCAGCCCAGCCCTCCTTGAGCAAAGGTGACCTCTCCCACAGCTACCATTCCTGTAACCCAATGGATAAGACATTTAACCACCAGATTCTCTACTGTTCCTCCAAGTCCTGTGCACCCCAGCTATACCTTCCGGAGCTATCTTCCGTGGGCATATGACTCACCACTTTACACCAACCTAGACCTTACTCAAGGTCTTGCCTCTGACCTCTGCGCCACCCGTAGATACCTTCCCCCATATATGCCATCGGTTATCACTATGGCAGCCTCATACTCGCCCTCCGGCTATGACACAGGTTAACTGGTCCTTTTCTTTCCTTCTTGTTTCTTTCCTTACTGCTATAATTTCTTTTGATTTCATTTCATTCTATACTTTTTAGATGAGTCTCCATTTTTGGGCACGGAGACAGTATGGTCATCACCAGGGGAGAACTAGTGCAGTGATTCCTTTTGTTTTGTACAATCGGAATTAACGTTTCATTTATCCCATAGCTATCTCTTCATGCACGTTCTTGTAAACATCTTTTTTTTATTTTTTTTTATTTTCTTTTATCATTTAGTTATTGTTAGGTACAAAAACGTGCGTGCAGCTCACCCTATGACATACAAAAAAACTAAATCCCACAGGCAAATACAAATGAAAGTACAAAATTCCTAACAACGCTTCAAATGTCTCCACATACGCAGGAAAACATATCCCCAGCACCAACTGGTGACTAACAAACAAGTAAAGTAACCTTAAACAATCAACAAAATCAAAGATTCAAGCATATCAGTAAAACAAAACAGAAACAAGTAAAACAAACGAAATCCTTTAATCCAGCCTCCTAAAGCAGGCACCTAACAGAAAAGTAAATCCATAACATCGTACCCTGGTGGCCTGAACCACCAGGGGAGCTTGGATACAAGGTATGCTTTTCCTGACTGGGGAGTTTGAATGCCCTGTAGGCGTGGCCTGAGCTGGGGAGCTTATATCCTCAGGCGAGGGGGAGCGCATGCACGTCCGCATCTTTGTTTCTGGGAAACCTCTCAGAGAGTAAGAAACGTAGATTGCCAGCCCATGGATGAGCTTAGCAGAGGAGTAGAGAGGTGCATCAGGTCCGAAATCAGAAATCCTGGAGAGATGGGAAGCCTGGTATAGGTAACAGGCCGTGCAGTATAGGATGGTGTGGGAGAAGCTCTTGTCCTCTTCCTCGCACTGTGGGCAGAGGGTGCTTGAGTCTGGATTGCCCCAGGATCTGTTGGTAGCCAGGTAGCTTCTGCCGATGCGTATTTGGTGGACCCGGCCTGAGGTAAAATCATGGCTGATCCGTGAAGGTGTAAGGTATGGTGGTTAGTAGGTACTGATAGTCCGCAGGAGGGGGAGAGGTTTGTATGCAGTCACCGAGGAGTTGGCGGCGTATTGTCGTGTTGATCGGCACATAGGCCACTAATAGCTATGGGTAGGGGTCAGGGAGGATCCGATGTAGGGCAGCCAGAGGAAGGGTGTCCAGTGAGGAGATTTCGTCTAGTATGGTACAGTATAGGGCATCCTGGGGTAGTATGTTGGACCAGGGTCTAACAGGCCCAGCCGACTAGACAGGCAGGAAGTATGCCTTTATGTCAGGAGGGAGATGATGGTGAGATTAGGAGGTCTTGAAAGAGTCCCAGGTTAGTATATTGGGGGGAAGTCTGGTTGCTCCTTGCTGGGGAGCTTACCAGGTAAGGGGCAGCAAGTTTCCGTTTTTGTTGGAGGCATGAGGAGAGGGGAGGAAGTGCTGCCTCATAGTAGAGAGAAGAGAGCCCATCAGTGAGGATGAGATGCAGCTCTTGATCCAGCGGAGAACACGGTGTTAGAAGGAGTCAATCTTCTTAAGCAAGGTGGAGTTAGGGGTGAACCAAGCAGCCCCATATATTAGGGCGGGTAGTACCAGGCTTACGGTCAGTTTTCTATTACACTAGGAGGAATGTCCTTTCCCAGGTTCACAGAGCCAACAGATCTCTGCATAGGTGCCCTTGGCAGGTGTGAGGCGATTGGCCAAGTGTGTTGTTGAATACAAGGGGTGTGTCAACTAGTATGATAACCAGTGGACACAAGGGGAAGGGTAAAAAGCATGTCGTTCATGATAACAGGGATTCTGGAGACAAGCACGGGATCCTTGGCAGAGCGCCATTGTGGTAGTTCAGTTTTGGGACAGAAAAGGAAACACGCAGGCGGGCAACAGCTTACTGTATCCGGCTGAAGAGGTCTTGAGGTCGTTGTATGTTACACCTATAGGAGGATGTGGTTACTGTTATAGTAGAGTCATCCACGTAGGACATAACAAGGCCTTTGGGAATGGAGGGGTATATGTTTGCAACATAGATAACAAAAAGTAGGGGAGATATAGGTGATCCTTGGGGGGTGCCAACGGCAACCCTTGTGAAGCCCCCTGGGGCTCCCAGGAAGATCAGACTGCATCGGCGCTGAGATAGGAAAGACTTAACCCTACAGATCATGTAGGATGGTATACCCCAGGTGCCTAGCATGGTGGCCAGACAGTTGGTGTTGACATTGTCAAACCCTCATTTGATATCCATAAAAAGTCTGGAGACCTGTAGTTTGGCTGCCTGATGTAGGTAAACCTTGTGGGGAGGAGTGGAGATGCCATCAAACCAGCCATGACCGCAGAGAGAGCCGCACGAGTCGAGGTGGATCAGACCTGAGAGGCGGGCCATCGTGGCCAGCCTAGTAGGATCGATCCTTTCCTGTAGTTTTGACACAGTTTCCAAGAGGACCATGATCCAGAGGGAGTATGGAGATTTGTAGTCTTATTTGCCTGGTTTTGACAGCACCACCGCATTTGATTTCTTCAAGGCTGGGGAGTGAAAGCCATGCCTCACCAGGGGTGTGAATAGGGAGGGGAGGAGGTTGTTGTAGATGATGTGTTTTCTTTACCAGATCTCATAGGGTATACCGTCGGGACCAGTGGCATAGGTGTTTGATGACTTGCGGATGGCTATGGTGACCTTGGCGGCAGTAATAGGTGTGGCACCCTTGCATACCAGTTGGTGGGCAGTAGGAGTGGGGGATCCTCAAGAAGGGAAGAAGTGATGCAGGAGGCGCTGTTGATGTGTTGTGGGGAGGAGGCAGTAGGTAGATCAGGAACGCGGTCTGGTGCACGTCCTGCTGCAACCTTTCTCGTAGTCCATATGGATTGCGAGTCAATGTTGGCTAGAAAGCTGGACCAGTGTTGGCGCTTGGGTGATTGGATGGCTTTGATGTAGGTGATGCGGGAGGCATGAGCTTGAGAGGGTAGTGTATTCCATTGGTTCATTGACCGTGTGGTATGGGGAAAGATTCTGCGGAGCTCTAAAAGTTCTGTAGTACACCAAGGCTTGGACATTGATGATGGTGTCTTGTTCCGAGTGTTGCATAAGACTTGAGTCATTATTGTGAGGAGGGACCTATCGCACCAGTCACCTAGAGAGGTCGCCACTAGCAAGGTGGGAGGAGTAGTGACGTCAAGATTGGTGAGATGGGGGGCGATCCTGTCCCAGGATGTGACTTTCCAGTTTCTGCCACATGGGGCAGGGAGCAGCATTGGAGCTGAAAAGATATTGATACTGCAACGTGTTCAGTCCCAGTCGGTGGTAGTTGACTAGACCATGATGAACCATATTGAAGGAGTAAGTCATTGGCGAAGGAGAGGTCAAGGATAGAGGGGCAGTGGTTATGAGTGAAGGGGAATCGAGTGTATGCACCAGGGGTGTTGAGGAGGCTGTATTTGTGATCAAGGGCCAAGGTGAAGTATGGCTGAGAGGTGAAGGACTCTCCCATAGAGATCCGGCGGCTTGGATCACAGAGGTGGTGGTGTATATTAAGGTCACCAAGCAGTTGGGTAGGAAAGTAATATATAGGAAATAAATCCAGGCGTGCTACAGACTACGCAGCCCCGACTGCAGTAGCATAAGCATTGTGAAGCTGTTACAACATATGTGAGGAATCAAAAAGGCCTTCTCTGCAGTGAAAGTTCATACCCATGAAGTCCCCTCTATCGAAAAACATAGGAAGTACAGAAACAACCCTAAGTAAATATGAGGAAACGTATACCACCACCTGGCATTTGTGCGTTACAGTCGTAGGAGGAAAAAAACTCTTGAAGGCGTTAACCCTAGGTGGAGTACCTTTCCAGAATGGGACATCCTGAAGGGCCACAATAAGAGGAGAATTCTCAACTGAAGTAAAGAAACTAAATAAAGTATGAAATACTTTACTGCTACAAAGGCAATTATGCGGAACAATAGAAATGCAAGGAACATGATGTGTAGAAGTAACGGGTGTTGGTGGTGGTTGATTGTATGGGGGCGCAGGTTGTATCTCCATTAAAGCATGTCGACCTCTTCAGTAGGCGGACGGGATGAGGCCCAGTCGACTCTGGCCTCAGGACCCATCAAAATATCACCAGAGTGTTCTGGTAGTGCAAATCGTCTTCATTGAGGAAGGGAAACGGCCAATAGTGGGGCAGAGTAGTCTGCATGTCTTACTGTGCCAGCTATTGTGCTATGTGGAATCAGTGGGAGTGGTGGGTTAAGAGTGGTGGATGGTGTTTCTGGCATCTCCTCGTCTGGGGTTGGGCTGAGGAATGCGAGGATACCACGTCTGCAGGGGCAGGAGCCATCAAAGGCTGCATGCGCAAACCAACAGTTGATGCAAACAGGGGAGGAGCCAGTGCATCAAGCATTGAGAGACTAGAGGTGGACCTGTGTGCGGCACCATTAGTTGGCGCAACGATAGTCAGATCTGGAGTGGGTTAGCGTGCAGGTGGGGCCAGTTAAGTTCTTGACCTGGCCTAGTGGTAGGGAGTGGCCAAAGCGAAAGCAGTTGCATCATTTAGTGGTCTTGGAGGCATTGTAGGCATGTCTATGATTGCAAGCGCGGAATAAATTCTGCTTGAATCGCTAAACTTTGGGATGTCCAAAGGGTTGACGGTCACAACCAGGGTGGTAGTTCTTTTGGCAGCCCTATTCTCTGCATCTGGCTACAAGAAGTGGGCCCCAATGATGGGGGCATCAAAGGCGTTGGAAATGGACTCTAACATTTCTGGAAAAAGGACAGCAGGATCAGAGGGGAGTGCCTCTACTGGAATGTTGTGAATGAGAAGGTCCACATTGTTAGGTATAGTCCAAAAGGTTTGGTAGAGGTTTTCACCGACTGCAAATCTCTGATTGAGCTTTTTAGTCATGGCCTCAAAGAAGGGAGAGTATGCGCAGGATGGGGTGTGTGGGTTGGCAGTGTTTGTGACAGCACCATTCGTGTTTACGGCAGCTAAGAAAGTATGTGGAAGTGTAGATGAGGCCTGTTTGAGGGCCCTTGCTATGATGTCAGGGAGGGTGGCGACTGGTCGAAAGGAGTTTTCCATGTGAGCAGGAATAAAGCGGGGAGCATAAAAGCTCCATTGGGCGCTTGCAAGTGGGGGAGGAGTCTTGCGGATAGCCTCTTTGTTAGCTGTACTGACTTGGGCGGCTGTTGCAGGTTTTTTGCCCATTTTCCCTGTCCTGTCAACCTGGGCCCAGGTGGCAGAGGGTTGGGGGGGTGGTGGTTTGGTGGTGACTGTGAACCCGGGGGGGTGCTAGGCAGAAACTAAGTGAGGTGGCGGTATCTTTCCTTGTACTCCAGGGCTTCTGTGGAGAAAGGGTACTTAGAGGCATAGAGGATGGCAGTGGGGAAGTAGTAAGGGTGGTGGGCAGCATAGGTTTCGGGATTGCCATACCATTGGCTATCAACCAGGGTAGATAGGTCAGGGGCATGTACTGGCGACTTGGTTAGTTGGGTAACCATGGTCCTTTTGCCCCTAGAGGGGATGGTAGACCAGGTAGAAGAGGTTTGTAAGATGGTGAAAGGAGGTGGAGCAGGGGGCCTGGCTGTAGAAGCTAGGGCAGACACTTGGGAGGCAACGTTTTTAAGCCCAGCCTCAAGCCTGGCATGATAATTGTCACGGATAGTAGTGGTTGTGGAGGTAGAGTGAAGTAGATATGTTAAAGCTGTAACTTCAGCAACTAGGTATTGGTTTCTATCGTAACCGTGGATGGGGTCGACTTCTGCAGACCAGGTGTTCCCAGGTAAAGCTAAGCTGTGTACTTTGGTGACAAGATGGCAGAGGAGTAGGGTGAACACAAGTTTACCTGGGGAGAACACGTTAACTTCCGGTGGGTCGATTGAGGGAAAAGAGGCAGAATTGAGGTGAGCCAGGCGGGTGGCATCACAGAGGAGGTGCGTGTTACTGCAAGCCTCACCCATAGTGACTGGGACCTAGGGAGCAAGAGTTTGAGCCCGTAAGTGTGGGTTGGAGCGGCGAGCGTGACGATTGGACGCAGAGCCGTAGGGTCCAGCAGACTCTGGAGGAGGCCCTGCAGGAGAGGAAGCAGAGGAAGAGGTTGCTGCGTCCATTGTTTCCTAACGAAACAACTTTGGCAAACAAGTGCAGTGGTTCGCTTATAAAGGCACAACACCCTAAAGCTGAAGAGATAGAATAGATGTAACCAGAAGGATAATATAAGATGGCTTCGCTCTGGCAGCGAGGACTTTGAAGCATGGCTTGCCCAATCAATCCTGGTACTGCGGCCTAGTCGAGTTACAGTCCATGCCTATAGTAGTCGCATTAGTTCAGGTTAGAGTTTTGAATGTCCGAAAGTCGTCATAAATTTCTATGTAAGGTGGGAAGGGGAGGCGGAGACATGTGCAAAAAGTGTCTTAACAACTGCCATTTGACTTAAGGCAAATTTTATTGACACAAAGATAAAAATGAGATGAAGCCTTATACAAGGGCTATTTTTGGTGGGTGATGGTGGTTGCCACCCAAGAATGTGAAGATTAAGTGTTGCCAAATGCGGTAGTTTTTCAATAGAGAGGTGTGTTGTGGTGGCGAAGGATGAGGTTCTGGTACATTAACAAGGAATATATGCGATAATCAAAAAAAAAAAAAAAAAAAAAAAATCTGCATGAGTTAAAGAATCATCAAGCAACGGAGAAGAGACCTTTGCAATATATTCAGTTATTAGTTAAGACAATTTTAAAGCTTTTGAGAAAAAACTTTACCCTTTTATCTTTATTCTTATCAGAGCTTTCCTGACAGTTCCCTTATCCTCTTGATATAAGAACAGCCTATGCAATTCAACAGTACCGAATTGGCTACCCTGTAACTGGAGCTAACAAAACAAGTAATGGAATCCAAAAAGTAGGAAGAAGGGATCGCTAATACTAAATAACTCCAGTAGGTATAGTAGGAGGATAGCGCTACCCAAATCGGTAGAAGCAATGTGGAGGTAGTGATAAGCGAAATAAGAGATGAATAACCATTCAGGAAGGCATAACCAAGTTGGAATGAACAACCAATAGTGGTGCTTATCAGGCATAAAGCCAAATAAGTAATAAGCATATCAAGTCTGTAGTCTTATTAGATATATAGTAGGTTTTGGTTACTGACGGCAAGGATGGAAGAATAAGGGTAGAATGCACAAGATGTAATAGAATCATAAGGCCAAAACCCAAAAGAGGAAGACAAACAAAATGAAGAATGCGGAACGATTCAGTCAGGACCAGGATGCCCGGTGTGCAGAGATGAACGCCTAGTATCCAATATAGGACTCGGTTTTTCCCTGATGTATCACATATCGGAAGACAACTGGCACTACCAGTAATAAGTCATATGCATTGTAAAAGTATTCTACCTCGGAGAGGTAAACTAGGCCGCGATTACCGGATACTCGTGTACAACAGACAGGTATAGATTGATGGTACAGAGTAGGAATAAAAATGTAAATTGGGGAAGAATTCCTGGTACAATACTACTAGCTAAGCTGCCTGTGTTAAACTAAAGGTGACTTGATCACACGTTAACCAACAACCAAGTTTCTTCATAGTTTGAAATGAAAATGGACCAAAAACTACATATGATGAAGAGGATGAGTGTGATCAGTTAGACTTAGGAAAGTATACACTGGTAACATTGCAGAAAAATAAGTAGCAATAAAAAAGGGTTCTGAAGTCTATATAGTTGAAGAGACTCTGTATTTAATGATGTGTACCTGCTATTTGTTAATATTGTAAGGTAGTCAGGGCCAACTGACACCTGCGGGGTTATTAAGGAGTTACTTTATTTTATGATTGGTTTCAAGTAGGGCTTGATACTTAGTTTGTTCTATGATTGGTTTTAAGTATCATATCTTACTTAGTTTGATTTACATTTGGTTTCACATATCAGGCTGATCCCAGTTATATTTTATGTTTTGTTTTATATATAGGGATAATACATATTTTGTTTGCTATACTGTTTAGATGCAGGTGGCAATTGTTATATTGGAGGAATATACCAGAGGAGCTTGGTTGTATCTGTTAATTGGAAATCAAAGGGAAGAATATGGAAAACTGGGGAAAAGTGAAAACATTTAGTTAAGACTGCCGCTCTAGAGCTTACACAGGGCAGACTTCCACTGACAGAATTTCCAATAAACTTGAGTCAGCAGTGACTTCTTCTCAGTTTCCCTGAAAGTACTACAACCAAGTCTAGGACTTGGCAAGGTAGGTCATCTAGTATTCGACGGCTATTAAACAACCTCTGAAGATGTCCCGAAGTAATACTCTCTAGAAATACGCAAAGTTTGAGATCTGAGTTAGTATTGTTATAAATTACCAAGAGGCATTCCTATTGGTGCCGGATACACTCAGGGAGTCCTTACACCCTTTGTAACTTCAAAAACTAGTTGAGTTAAAAGCAGGCAGAAGTTAGGAAACCACAAGCTTGCAAGCAGTTGCCCAGCATAGGTGACGAGCTACTTCAAACGAGGTCATATAAGCAAATACTGCAACAGGGACTTACTAAAGGGAAATGTAGTTAGAACACCAAAGGCGAACAGTCAATGGCATCCAGCTTCAAAGTAGACAAAGGAGGAAAACGGTTAGCACGAGACCAAGGAAAGCAATTGCTAGCAGAATCGCCAAAAGAAGTAGGAAAAGAAAAATTAAGAACTCCAGAAGAGTTCCCTGGAACGCCAAAGGTGTTGAACAAGAAGTTTGCAGCCATACCCAAAGGCGATCCAAGCACTTCCGGCAGCTAAGAATGCTCTGATAACTGTCGCGATTCCGAGTACATACCAGGTCCAGGAGCAATTGATTGGCCAGTGATCAGAAAGCCATCACCAGCAACTACAGGGAAGCTTGGCATCAAGGTCCCTGCACTAAAGATGTTCATTGGTGAAGGAGAAGAGCATAAGCCAGAAGTGTACGATCGTTGGTCCCAGAAAGACCAGTTATACCTATCACGACAGGGAGTTAACTACAAAACAGATGGAGCAGGTAACTATTGGATACTGTACACAAAAGGAGAGCTCAGGAAGCAGGTTTCCAGGTCGTAGAAATCATGGTGATGACTTGACCAGAGCTAAACTTATCGCCTGGCTAAGAGAACATTTCCAATCATCCAGACAAAAGGATAACCTTTACAAATGATTCTACGAGATTGACCATGTCAAGAACGGCAAGACTCAGTGCCTCACCACTGTAGCCCTACACTTGTTGGTCTATAGATCATATTTACAAGAAAGTACCAGTTCTGAATATCCGTTGATCCAATTGTTCTTTCAATGCATATATACCAGACTAAGTAATGATATCGAAATATGGTGGTCTTCTGGCGAACCAATTCCGACAAGGATAGCCTATGCAGGAAGAGTGAATGCAATCCTCCACGGCACTACCGCATATGGAAAGAATCAGAAGAAGGATTGATACCGAGAATATAACACATAAAAGGAAAACACACCTCATTGGAAGAAAACACAATCAAGCAAGACCAAGACTCCGTAAGAAAAGGGACCATATTTTGCCTGCGGCGGTACAGGACATATGGCAAAGGATTGTCACAACAAGAGCGACCAATGCAAGGGAAAGACACCCTAGAGGGAAACATCATCAAATTGAGTTGAAGGGTCCACACCGAGGATGAAATATACGTCAATCCCCTACAAGTCCCCCCATGCCTCTCCACAGAATACGTTACACTAGAGGGAAACGAGTCATACAGCATTGGAAGGAACCATGATCATTAATGGCAACCAAGCAAAGTCTTATTAAATACCGGAACAATAGGAACTGGCCCATTGAGTGTTACCTCTGTCACCATACATGGAATACTATATATGCAAATACCAACCTCAGCAAACTTTCATGTGGCTATGAAAGCGTCACAATCAGAATCCCAGAAAGAATGTGATGTCAGCCTAGCAATTGGGAACATGTAGCCCACTGGCAATAGAATTATGGTGGGAAACTTAGCCAAATATGATGCCATGATTGGGAGACCATTCCTATCATGAAACAAAGTATTAGTCGAATGTGGAAAACTGAGGATTCACTTTCCTGACCATTAGATATGGGTCAACTACACACCGACAAGTGCTGAAATAAAGCTCCTGTGACTAGCACAGAAGAGATAATGGAACAATACCCAAAGGTATTCCTATATCCAATTCCGGAGAGATTACAAACTTTAAGGAAGATCAACCACCAAATCAGATTGAAGGATTCCAGATAATCTGAAGACGGTGCCTATATACTTGGTACCTGAAAAATACGAGATTCTACACAAAGTAGAACTAGAGCAGCAATAGCGAGACGGAGTTATTGAACGAGCAGAAGTGACAGGTGTACTGCCTATATATGTATCAGTCAAAGGGAAGACTGATAGGATACTCAGATGTCTAACAGAACTAAGAGCAAGAAATTACGATACTCAGAAGGAGGATAAAGCTATTCAGAACCTAATGAGATTACTCAATGCAATAGGAAGGGCACAAAACTGGAGCAAGATGGACCTATGCGATATCTATTAGTGAACCTTGGTACACCCTTACAATATGAAATAAAACAATTTCAAAATACTGTTTGAAGAATTCGTTAGCCCAGTAATGTTATAAGGAGACATGAATGTACCAGGAAAATATATGAAGATCATGTCAGACCTACTTGCTGACTACAGAGGGAATTTGTGTTGGTGTACATCAACGATATACTTATATTATGTCATCCAAAGTCCTTCAACTTGCAGCCAATTAAAGCTTGGTGTGACAGGTTGGAAATAGCAGAGTTCTTTGCGTGCAGAAAGAAGTCAGACTTCTTTCTTTTAAAATTATTAGTTTTAGACGACTTTAATTTTGACTAGCGGCCTTGAGCATCCCCAGAAAAGATCAGAAGGATTGAGGAGTGGGAAACACTGAAGATCAAGAAACAACTTCCACAGTTCCTAGGATTGGTAAACTACATTAGCCCATTCCGTCCACACATTGCCATTGTGACAGCACGCTTGATGGACCTTGCTCGAGAAGAGGAGTTTGTTTGGATACCAATACTGGATCAATACATAAAGAATGTGAAGGAGTTCGCCAAACAGAATTAGGTCATGAGACTGATAAACGACATCACAGAACACAAGATATACCTCATTGCCGATACCACTGACTCAGGGGTAGAAGCTTGAGTAGGACAATGAGACAAACATACACTTGTCTGGGCAGCAGCATTGCAGAGCAGGAAATTCACTGACTCAATGATAAATTATGGAACTACCGACAAGGAGGAACTTGCGATTATGGACACCTTAACCCCCTTTGATCATATTCTTGCTGGGCAGGAATTTACAATCATAACTGACCACCAATCATTTGTGTACCACAAGACAGCAAAAACCCCTCACACATGCAGCTTAGGTGGTGTACCCACTTGGGAAAATACAGGACAAAGATATGTGATAGGCCTGGGAAGAGAAATGATATAGCTGACACCCTTTCCCGTCTTTATCGGCAATTTGACCCATAACTAAATTACGCACAGGAACCTACCTGCTAAGAATATTCTAATCCTCATGTCATGCCTTTGGCTTTATCCAACATTTCCGGATTCGATTTTCTTCGTGTTGAAGAACAACTTTATTCTAATAACACTGATTGTTCTATCAGGGTAGAAAGTGATTGGGGCGACAAAGTCACCCTAGAAATCAGTGATGATGAGAGAAACCATGCGGCTAAGCACTGTAGTACAAGTCATGATCACCATTCTACCATCCATGAGAACGAGAAGCGCAATAGATAGATTAGTTCTACCATATCTAGACTCTACCTACCCAGAAATGAAGAACATCTTGATACCCTCACGACTCGTACTGGACCTGGATGAAGTCCAGTGACGTTTGAACAAGTACTAGGAGATATGAGCTTTGAATACGAGGACCAAGAGGGGCCTTACCACCAGCGAGCAATGGAGCCTAAGCGGCTACTCAACTGCAATGTGGTACTTAGCCAACCAGGGCTGATACCAGTCATCGAGCCTACCCTCGCTCACCACCAATGTACCCATTACGAGTTACATGAGGATGAGGAGGAGGTAGTCCCATGCCTGGAGTTATTAGAGGATGAACGGGATATGGCACTAGTGGTGGCAGGGATGAGTAGCCAATGTATAAGACAGAAGGTGGAAGCCAAAAGGAACGATAACCTGTACCATTAAGCTTCTGGCACTGCTAACACTGGGAGAGCTGGTAAGCTATCACACTATAGGATCGGCGATTGACTGATGTATGCAACGAGTTGGGCTGGTCTGGATTGCCTTTACATACCTAAGGGGCATGCAGTGAATGGGATAACACACAGAGAGATCGTCATTGATGATATTCACAACTGAGGACACCAGAGCGCCGATAGGAACCTACACTAAGCTAAAGAATCCATCTTCTGGCACGCGATGAGGAACAATTTTGGATACCAGGTTCAGCAATGCGATCTCTGCCAAGGAATAAGGAACGCATCAAGCTACATGAAGGGAGACCCAGACAATACCACTACCTTCCGCCATATTCACCTCCTATTCTGTCAACTTTGCCGGACAATTCAATAAGTCGTAGAATAACAAACATGATACTGTACTAGTAGTCGTCGATAGGGCACTTAGATTGACTTGGTCTATTTCTACACATTTAAACAGTCAAGCAAGGGAGACCCTCACACTCCTCCGGCACCATATCTTCTCTCCACATGGAGTGCCTTCTTCCATGATCAGCGATGCTGACCCAAGCTTTAGCTCATGATTTTAAACCCTTAGTATGGAGGTTTGGGTCTCTAACACATCAAGGCAGTACCAGCACACTACGCGACCAATGGTCAGGTTGTGAGAAGGTTTAGAAAAAGCATGACCGTATTGAGACACATTATTAAAAGCCGGCAAAACAATTGTTTAGTTGCGCTCCCTGAGTTAGTAGCCTACGAGAATGCAGGTCATTCTGAGGTCCTAAATATGTCACCATACCTATCAGTGTATGGAGGAGATTACATTATACCATCGACTATCAAAGTCTGACTTACCCAGGGTTCCGCCTATTACCAGGATAGAAGCTAGAAGAAGAATCACCCATAAACCTATTGATGTGGGCGAACAATTGTTGGCAATGGGACACCTATTAGCTACGGAATCTGCTAGAATCAACAAGCTGGAATCCAAATGTCAAGGACACTTTCAGGTTTTGGAATATGATTCCTGCACACAGAACTACACAGTCAAGATGCACACTGAGCTTTACTGACACAAGGAAGGAGTTTTTCATTACCCTAGAGTTAAGAAATTCATGGATAACCATGATGATAGGTTCCCTGTCAGGGCCTATGTGAAATTTGCACCCATCTTAGTTGAAGTACTGCAGGAATGGGAAGTTGAACAAGCCTTGGATTACTATCAGCACTACATATAAGACCAGTTTCTGATTAAATGGAAGGGGTATGCAGATTCTGAGAACAGCTAGGAGCCTGTAGAGGGATCGGAGAACTTTATGGACCTTGTGCAGGAACGGTGAACAGACAACTGTCCTGGTTGAAAGTTTCCTATAATAACAGGATATATGGATATTGGATTCATGCCTAAGACACCAATCTATGGAGAGTTTGCTGATAGAGGAATGATGGACTCTGGATCTTGGAAGCCTTACTTGAATATCGACTATGATGACTTTGGATTCTCAGATGATGGCGAGTTTATCAAGCGTTGGTTTTGATTTTGATATTGAAGATTAGGGAATTTGTTTTTTGGTTTTGTTTTTGGAAACAGTTACTTTATTTCCAGGGTAAGAAGGGTATTGGTCATTATGGTTAAGACAGATAAGACTAACGGAAACTAGCATAGCTATTAACAGGTTTGTTTGTTTAATGATTGGCTTCTAGTATTGTTTGATAATTAGTTTGTTTAGGTATTGGTTTTATGTATCATTTAAAATTTAGTTTGTTTTGTATTGGGTTACAGATATCAGGCTGTTACCCAATAGGTTTTATGTTTTGATTTATAAATTATGATGATCCATATTTTGTTTGCTGTACCGTTTAAGTGCAGGACACATTTGCTTAATTAGAGTACTCTACAGGCGGAGCATGCTTATATCCGTTAATTGGAAATCAAAAGGAAGAATCTGGAATGCTTTGGAAATGTGAGATGATGTATTTGAGACAGCCGCTGTGGAGCTTGGACAGGGCAGACTTCAACAAATGGAGTTTCCAATATACTTGATTGAGCAATTGCTTCATGTAAGTTCGCACAAAACTACACCTAGGAAGTCTTGGACTTAGCGAGGCTGGCGATAAAGTAATCGACGGCTGATAAATAACTTATCAAGATCTTTCGTAGTACTGCTCACTTAAAGTGCCGACAGTTTGGGAGCCGAATTACAAATGTTATACCTTACCAAGTCGCATTCCTGTTTTTGCTTGATTCACCTAGAGGGGTGTTAAATGATAGCTATCATTGAAAGAATTTTCTTGCCTATTGATAAGAATGGCTTCCTCACTGTTTAAAGCTACTGATCCTCCCAATACCTTGGCTACTCTGCTTCCCAGCTTTTCATCATAATTTCTTTTTTCTCACAATGAACAATAGCCACCAACTCTATTGATTGAATATTCTTCACAGTTCTCTGTAGAGCTTACTCCTACCACTCCACAATCGCTCCCAATTTCCTTCCTTGCAAATACAGTCTCTCATGGCTCCAACGATATTTCATTTCCTAGAACTTTTTTCACTCTTCTTTTCCCCTTTACTTTTACATTTATTTACCACTAGTACCTCTTTCAATCCTCAGATCTGTTTTTGATATTCCTACCCTAACCTTATCCCCTCACTCTACGTAGATTCTTTTCTTCCTTTAGGTTTATCACTGTACCCTCTCACCCTCCCTCTTGTTAACTCCCATACTTAATTTTTTCCTTTTTTATTTTCTATTCTTGTTTCACAAAGACTTTTGTTTCGTCTTTAAATTTAATATGTTATGGTTATTTTACTTTTTCTTTCCCAACTGTTTTTTGCAGTTTTTTTTGCAGTTTTCTTTTCAACTTCTTGACTGTCTCTTTCCTCTGTTTGTGACTAGTTATTTCCAGTGATTGTGAATTTGGTTATATTTACTCATGATTTACAAATTACTAAGAGGGCGATTCTAGTTTTACTCTACAGCCTTTCCCTTCCCACTTACTAATTATTTCTGCACTTTCATCTTGGGTCAACATTTCTAATAGTCAATCTCTACCCACTTAATAGGAATTTTCCATTCCCCTGCATTCCAAAATTCAAGTATTAATGAACTTCCCTGGTAAGACTTACATAACGATATCCAGAGTTACTAGAGTGGCACATAACACAGTTTTTCTAATTTGTCAACCTTTAATAATCCTGTGACAGCCATCAGCTCGTGGCCCCAAACATGTCCTATATGGTAAGGGTAGTCGATTCTAAGGGCTAGTGAATCAGACTAATCTTACAATCTTTCTTCGTAAAAGGAGGTTCTCTAGGAAGGCTTGTAAGTAAAATTTTAAGTAAAAGTTATTATCATGATCAGATCTCTTCTCCGTGCCTTGAGGATAGCTAAAGGTCTCAAAGCAAAAGGATATTTATATCCTGCATCTGAGTCTTTGCGGACTACAACTGGTTTACATATAACCAAGTATCTTCTTCCCATCTGGAATCTTTTGACCCGAGGGGACACCCGCTTTGATCCAGAAACTTTCTTATTCCCCACAAAGCTGATAGCATAATCAGAACTCTGACTTTTCCGAGGGTGTGAACCCTACCTAGTCTGAATTATAATCCGTCTTCCTGCTGTTTAAGCTCGGCCCCTACAGTTTGGAAAGTACCAATAGCTTCTTAGAACACCAAGGGGCTAGCCGGTTATTGGCCGAGTCCGCTTTGTGCCGTCTTAACCAGCTCTCGACCTGATAGTAAGGTTAACTAGTTTTTGGGATTGGCCAATACCTTCATGTCTACACTGCCTCTCCTTATCAACTTATTCCAATATGTTTATTGACCTTGTAGGCATCATAGGGGGCATCAGCGTACTCTCAGTGTGTGTCAGAGTAGACTACTTCAGTTGTGTCTTCCTACCCAGCTAGGACTGCACAGCCAATCTTAACTTCAACAGGGTTTAACACGGTGGGTTCTTTACGGAATCACTTTTGTCTACTGCCCAGACGTAGCCTTAGATAGCACCTTATAAACCCTGCGGATAGGGTCAGGTCGGACCGACACCGATTACATAAATGGGGTTAGAAGATTTGCTTCAATTATTCATTTTTCTATGATAACAAGAAACTGCACAAGGTGCCTGTTTCGACTCTCAGGGCGAACGTTGCGGGTGGAGGTCTATTATTGTCTGTAGCGGTTTAGACGCAAGCTCTATCCCTTCCTGAGTTTCATGTAGTCCTCACGGGAGTCGTTTATGCTTAACACAGGCTCCCTCCTCCGTATGATTGTAGCGAATCCCTTTTCCTAAGTTATACTCTCTTTAGTTAAAATAAAATATAAAAAATAAAAAAATAAAAAGTTAAAAATACACACGTCCTTTATTGAACTTGACTTGGCAGGGTAAAAAATCTGCAGTGTTTGCTTAGCCACACTAGGAAAACCTCTTCCTGGTCCTCCAATATCTGCCCGCTTTTGCATATCAGGATTCTTCCTATCAAATGTCTCCTCCAACTGGTGCGCATGTTCCTAATGTTCCCATGTTTGCTAAGTATTTTGGTCTTCAGAATACCTGGTCCACTTCATAAAATACTATAAGTCCCTCATTTGTCTGTTCCGAAGTCCAACCTGTCAGGTGTAAGATATTATTTCACTCTTTAGGATTCCTTAGATCACTCCTTAATGATCTGAATCAATTTCGTTCAGCCAATGGGGAGTTTGTTCCCGCCCTGACCGGTTGGATTTCAGCTTGGGTTCCAACTAGGATACATGATATATCGGCTGGATCTTCACTCTGTGTGCTATTTCTAGTATGTAGGCACATTCCCACCATTTTTCGACTAACTCTAACAGGCCATAAAGCTTTGGACTAAGTTTTCTGGAGGGGCGCTTATTTTGTATATTTTTTGCCTTTAAAAGGACTAAGTCCACGACCTTGATGTCTTGTTGCTGGTTAAACTTGGAGTTGTAATATTAGCACATATTTTCCCATTTTTGTTCCAAAGCTTCGAAAGCCTATCGGTGTATTGTTTGCATCCTATGCGCGTATAGCTTGGAACCTGGACTTTGGGCTTCACGTTCCTTTATCCTTTCTTTTTGTAGATGGAATCCATAGTTTGCGTTAAATAGTGACATGCCATGAGGATTCTGTACTGAATTATTGTAGGCATGTTCAGCTAATCGTAACAACTAGTACTAGTTCGTTTGATCATAATTGTCAAAGTTTGTTAGGTATCCTTCTGGTACTTGATTGGTCATTTCTATTTCTCCTTCTGTTTGAGAGTGGAATGTGGTTGACATTTTTCGTTTTATCCCCCTGCTTTTGCTTAAAGAGTACCAGAATTCTGCTGAGAACTTTGCATCAACGTCGGAGATGATTACGGGTGGAAGTCCATGTCGCTTCCACACTTCTCTCAAGAATACGTTTACGATATCTTTAGCAGTGGCATTATTTTGCAGACCTATAAAGAGAGTAATCTTTGTATAATCATCTAAGACTACCATAATTTTAGTTCTTCCTTATAACTCTAGTAGTGCGGTCATGAAGTCCGTCGATATGGATTACCAAGTGTTGCATGGTATTTCCAAAGACTGATGTAGACTGTAATGCACATCTTCTAGTGATTTATTATATTGACACTCATTACACAATCGTACGTAGTCCTTGATCCAGGCTGTCAGTCCTTTCCGGTAAAGGTCTCTGGTAACTATCCCGTTTTTCTTTTCCTGTTCGCAGTATGCTGCTACCTTAGAGTTGTAGCAACCTTTGTCTATGGTTGTTTACATCTCCTTATTTTCGGGAATATATAGGCGATTCTTGTAATCTATTAACCATCCACATACGGCCCTCTGATTTGCCAATCGTTTGTCTGCTGTTTTTAATGCTTTCGATTCCTACTTGCATTCCTGCGGGTCTTGATCCTGCTGGCCTGCCTTTTCCATAGTTCTTAATAATGCCTTGTCAATTTTCCTAATCTCGACCTAGGACATTATTCTATTTGTAATTAGGAATATCCCTTTGTCTTGGCTAGTTCGAATATCTATTTCATCAAGAAACTCATATTCAGAAAGGGCCGCTTGCAAGTAGGCGACCACTACCTCAGTCTGTATCGCAATGGATAATTTTGGTGACACATCAGTACTCCCAAATCCACCTTTGCCTCTTGCAGTGTCTTCAAGTCCGTCAAACTTCCATCTGCTCAGCTTTGTGTATATTGTCAATTATCATTTGTGCCATTCGGTCCCCTTTACGGTCCTGGCAATCTCAATTTCCAAGATTCATTATTATAACCTTGACTTCTGCAGTGTAGTCAGCATCGTTTACTCCACCGCCGATGGTGATCCTGTATTAGGCTACCATTCCATTTTGTCATGCTAAGCGCGCATATGTTCCCCTAGGCAATCTACTAGAAATTCCTATTTCTACCAGCCATGGTCCTTTGGCTGGGATTATGAAAGCCTCTAGTGCATTGGGGTCACGTACGGCTGCTGGACGGGTCCCTTCTGTAGCCATGCGTGCTTTTCAGGATAGCAATTCTTTCGGCCAGGAACCTGGAGACTCTGTACCAATTGTTGAAATTCTTCAATTTGTTTCATATATATATTTCCTCCAGTAAGATTATTTAGGTGTATGCATGGTTATTTCTAGTTTACTCTGGAAAACTACGGACATTACTACAGATAGAGTATATTCGTATTTTCGGTTATATTTCATTATAATGCTTGTGGATTAATACCTACATTTGTTCTTTTTTGTGCGGGATTTCTTGGTTAACTTTCCATGTACTGTGACATTTTACGGTCCCGTATCACGTGTTATCCATCAGTTTATTTCCCGCACACCACTTCACATTACGCATATTTTATTGGTATTTCCTTGGTAGTTTTTCAGGGTCAAACATGTTCGCACTTATGTTTCTTACAATGTTTTACCTATTTTTGTTACTGAGTACATGGAGGATACGCACCTGTATAAATAGCTGGTTGCCGCCTTCTTTATTTGGTTAATTAAGAACAAGAACTACTACCAATTTAGCTTCATACTACAATACTCCTCACACAGGCGTGCACACAGTATACTCTTAATCCTATTTTGTATTTTGGTACTCATGCTATAAGATTGTGCCAAATACATAACCTTCAAGACCAATTAATCCTCCCTCCCTTTCCGGTTGGTATAATAGCACAGGTGTGATTTGGAAGGGAGAAGCCTTGAGTATTCACAGTTCGCTATACGCATCACCCTCCTCAGGTCAGTACTCCAGCAGTTGGCTTAATGCATCAGGTTTGCCACGTCATTTTCCAGGTTTATAAACAATTTTGAAATTGTAGTGGCCAGTTCTTAAGCCCCGTGTATCTGTCACAGATTCAATACCCTAGTTGTAAGGAAATTCTGTAGTTTTGATAATCAGTATAGATAGTCACTGGTGTTTCTGTACGCACTAGGTACGGTTTCGATACTTTGAATGCTTCCATAATCGCTAGGTGCTCCTTATTATTATTGATCTCATAATTTCGTTCGGCCGGGCTCAGTTTTCATGAGTTGAAAGCCACCGGATATAGCTTTTTGTCCTTAAACTGAGAGAGGATGCATCTTAGTGCAAAATCGCTAGTATCGGTTATCAAACTAGTTTCCCTATTCAGGTAAAAATGACAGACTATTGAGTCTTAGATGAATCTATGCTTAAGTTCCACACATTCCCCATCTTCTTCTTACCCCCAGGCAAATTTCCTGCGGTAGCCTTTCACTATTTCGGTAATTAGTTTGCAGATTTAGGTGAAATCTTTATTTAACGGTCGGTAAAATTGGCAATGCCAAAGAATATTTGCCCCTCTTTCGTGGACCTTGGTGCCTTCAAATTCTCAATGCTTTCAACCTTTCTTTCACTCCTGGTGACTTCATCAATTGCCCCAATATACCCTAAGCACTCAATTGTTTTTACATGAAAAACTGAGTTAGTAGTTGATACCACTAGATCATATTCTTTCTAGCAAGAAAGGACCTTCTTGACCAAGTCCAGGTGTTCCTTCTCCATTTTGCAGTAAATGAGGATATTATAAAAGTATAACATCACACGATCAAATAATAATTGTCAAAAAACTTGCTTCATGATCGCCTGAAAATATGACTGGTGTGTTCAACAGCCCAAATGTGATTACTTGGTATTCAAAGTAGCCATATCAAGTCCGGAATGCTGTTTTCCACTCATCTCCCTCCTTAATTCTCAGGCGGTGATAGCCATCTTTTAAGTCCAATTTAGTGAATATTTGGGCCTGAGCCACCCCGTTGCACACCTTGCTTATTAGGTGCAGCGGGTATTTGTTGGCCACTACTAGTTTATTTAACTGCCAGTAATCTACACATAGCCTCTTTGAACCATCAGCTTTAGGGACAAATAAAATTGGTGCACCTGCAGGAGATTTGCCTTCCACGATTTCACCGTTATCAGGTGTTTTCTGGAGGTATTTGCTTAGGCAAATTGAGCTGGCGAGCGGACATAGGCTATATCGGGCCCCTGGTAATACTGCTCTAGGTATTCAATTAATTTCCGTGTCATAAGTTCTTCTTCGCTCTAGTTTCTCTGCTGTTTCCTGTGCAAATACCATTTTGAATCATTGTATTCCAGAGGGATTGGTTGGAACTCTGTTCCATCTCCTAGTGTAGGGGATCCACCCTGGATTCTTACAGATATATCAGGCTTCTAGGTCATAGGTCCTGGTTTAATTCCATTCAAATATCAGGTCTATGACTTCATCATCATCATGACTCTGACATTTTTCATTTTTAAATATCCATTTTTGCGCATCCTCGATCAGCCTTGTGGAATGTTCCTGTATGCCAACATTTAAAAGGGATGATAAGGTCATATGTGCTGGCATTGGCAATTTCGCATGAAATGGGACATAGGTGTGCATTGTGTTGAAATTCTTCAATTCGTTTGATATGTATATTTCCTACAGTAATATTGTTTATGCCTCTGCTTGGTTATTTCTATTTTACTCAGGAAAACTACAGACATTTATAGAGCTAGAGTATATCAATCTGCGGTTATATTTCATGATAATGATTGTGGGTTAATGTGTACATTTCTTATTTTATGTGTGTGATTTCAAGATTAACTTTCCATGTATAGTGATCTTTACGGGTCCTGTATCATGTGTTATGTTTCAGTTTATTTCCCGCACAGCACTTCAGATTACGCACATTTTATTGAGATTTCCTTGGTAGTTTTCCAGGGTCAAACATGTTCGCACTTATGTTTCTTACAATCTTTTCCCTATTTTGTTACTGAGTACATGGAGGATACCCACCTGTATAAACAGCTGGTTGCCGCCTACTTTGTTTAGTTATTTAAGGACAAGAATGACTACAAATCTACCTTCATACTACAATACTTCTCACACTAGTGCACACATAGTATACTCTTAATACTGTATTGTATTTTCATACTCATGCTATAAGATTGTGCCAATTACATAACATTCAAGAGCTTATGAGCTTGGTCCATCTATAGCTATATGACTTACATTCCCATGCTATCCTCTTGCACCGAAAAATATCTCCTGCAACAGAGAACAATTTTTATTCGAAATGAAATATCAGATGAAACAAACTTTCTTGGTGAAACATTCTTGGCAAATCGATAAGAAAAAGTCTTGGCGCTCCTAGCTAAAGGCCGAGTTTTCCTCTTAACTCAATTCAAGTTCAGACAGGAAGTGCAATTTTCGAGCTGCAACCACTCACCTGTGCAAAGCCAAGTACCAGAACTTAGAAACCTAAGTCACTTTGCCTTTGCTGAGCAAAAATGGCCACAGCAGAAACAACTGTTCCCCCTTCAGAAACTCCAGCACCAAACCCCTGATCTTATGCCAATAACTCTAAATATAGGTGGGCCCCTAGTTACAAACTGAGCTCCATCCCAAAGCTTACTGGGCCTGATAACTAGCGGACCTGGCGTGATATCTCACATAATGTCCTTACTTGATATAATTGATGGGACATAGTAACAGAAAAGGAAACTCTCCCTGAGGCAGAAGAGGATGAAGAGGTTAATAAAACTCGGAGAGAATAGATGAATTTCACGATCACTACCATTGGGCCACAGCCTACTTCCTTGAAACGATTGACCCCCAATAGCTTATTTTGTTGGCCACCTACCAAACACCCCCCTCTGCCCGAAAAGTGTTCCAAGATAAATTTCTAGAGAAAATACCACCTCCTTCTTTGAACAACTCAGCGCTGTCTGCGATACCAAGTACAATTCCTTTGCACCTATTGTAAAGCATATCAACACATACAACACCCTTTGGAATCTAATGCAACACGGTTGCTCCTGCTTCTTTACCGATGACTGATATCCTCTACGATTTGTATTCAAATGGGTATTCTAGTCACTAGAAGCCAAAGCAGTAGTTCTTCTCTGCTCCCTCCATGTGTCGATTAGTAACCTCGTCGACAACCTCCTAACCAAGGAGGACCTTACCTACAATCATGTCTACAACAGGTTGTTGGACATGAGACTCGCAGATAGCCCTGAGGACGACAAAGTGTATCAAAGCCCCTATGTCAAAGGCAAAGGAAGGGAACCTCCCTGGAGACCTGGGGCAACATCCAAGGAATCTACCTACTCCAACAAGCATTACCCCACTGCTTACGCTGGGGGACATACCTGGTTTGAGTGTAATAAATTCAAGTGGGACAACCAAAAGAAGAATGAAAAGAAAGCTTTTAGTGCAGCAAATATCGACAAAGAAGAAATATCTGAACCCGACAGTACATCCACATCCCTCCTCTCTACGCAAAAGACTCCTTACCCACACAATTGGGTAATCAATACTGGCGCAAGCGCACACATGACAAGCAACCTAAACCTTCTTATAAATATTATACCAATTTCATGGAATGTTAAGTTGGGCGATGATTTGGAAATAGAATCATGTGGCCAAGGAACTGTCAAGCTCATGGCCAAAACTTTCAATGGTCATGTAGCTCCTATATTCCTTAAACATGTTCTTGGGGTTCCAAAGTTTAATCTGGGTTACTTCTTGTCATGCAGGGCTATATTTGTTTGGGAAATAGTTTTTCTTTGAGAAGTAAGGCACCAGATATGAATGTATACAGGGTGAATAAAAGAGAAGTGATATGGGGAAAGCTAGACGGTCCAAATTATGTTGTGCAAGAAGAGAACGTAGTTGCGAAGAAGATGACTTACCAACAGTAGCATGAAGCCGTCGGATATCCTTACCATCCCACCTCAAAAGTACCTACTACTCAGACAATCCAACAATCCCCGATGTTCTGTAAAACTGGCAGTGTGAAACCTGCATTACGTCCAAATCAACAAAACGCTAACCTGAATCTAGAGAAAATAGATGTGAAGATCCCTGTGAGTTAATGCACTCTGATCTGAGTGGGAAAATCTGCACCCCCTCCTTCGGTAATTCCTGGTACTATGTCACGTTTATTAATGATGGTTCATGGTACACCGTCATTTATCCTCTTAAGGCCAAATCCGATACCGTTCAATTATTCAATCAATTTATATAAGAAAGACATACCCTGGACAATGCTACTATTAAGCGATCCAGAGCCGGCAATGGAGGAGAATAGCTCTACAAAGGTATGACAACCATGTTTGAAAAACTGGTATCATATATGACAAAATACCTCCAAACTCGAATGAATCTACTGCCGTTACCAAACGGTACAACAGGACCATTATCACATCTACACGCTCTATGTCAGCAGGTCTTGCACCATGTGTACGGGCCTCAGCCGTTATGTCAGCTGTATACCTTCGGAACAGACTCGCTAACTGGTCCATAAAAAAACTAATACCCTATGAATCTGTCTACACCAAGAAGCAGTTAATAAACCACCTACGCCCCTTCGGGATAAAATTCTTTGTCCATATAGCAGAGGAGAACAGAAAACCTGCAGAAAGTTACAGCCCTGGGCCATTGAAGGATACGTTGTTGGATATACTTCCTCAAGCTAGATATCCCGCATATATATACCATCATTACACAAGATCTCTGAAACACTTCAGCTCCACTGGACAACCAAGACTATACTACCACTTGATGCCTAGGAACCTGCGCCCTCATCAGAGACAGTGCAACTGTCTATCCACCTTTCTTCCAGGGAGCACTAGTACTAGATAAAACTCTACCACAGGAAGCAATTGACAAAGCAACTATCAAAGTACATCCACCTCCACAGCCTGAATATCCTGAAGATTAGGACCGTTCCCAAACCCCAGAAGAATCACTGGAACCACCTGTACAAGAAGCACAAGCAGAAAATCCTCCAGAGATATAGACTAGATCTGGCAGAACCATTCGCCTACAATAATACTTTGGCTGAAATGTCACTGTACCAACTGACGAGGATCCCAAAACATATATCCACACAGTGAATAGCTCACTTAAGGAATAATGGACTCAGGCAATGGAAGAGGAAATAAACGCACATGAGAAAAGTGGTACTTTCGGTGAAGTAGATAAACCTTCCGGACGAAAGATTATTGACAGTAAATGGGTCTTTAAGACTAATGGAAATAGTGATGGTACATGAGAACGGTACCATGCAATGGCAGTTTCCAAAGCATCCTCCTAATTACCGGGTTTTAACTTTGTAGATACCTTCGGTTCGGTCTTCCGACATGAATCACTCTACTTCCTCCTTGCAATAAGGGCAAGCACAAATGGCGACTACAGCAATTCGATGAGGAGTCTGCATTCCTTTATGGTGAATTGAAAGAAAAGTCTAGATGCGACCGTTACCGAGGTTCGGTAATGGAGACAAAGTATAGCGACTTTACCTATGTCTCTATGGACTTAAGCAATCTGCGACTGGTTGGTAGGCTCTCCACGCTAGATACCTAACCGCTCAAGGTTTTGCAACATCAGCTCTTGACCCGTGCATCTTTGTTAACAGTAAACACGACCTATACCTATCAGTTTGCTTTGACCACATCACTATATACCAGGCTTACACCTCCTAAGCTACTTCTCTCATATAAGACCTGAAAACGGCATTTGAGATTACGGACTTAGGGGAAGCTATATTCCTACTTGGCCTGCACATCACCGATACAACAGATGGGATACATCTTACCCAGCAACGATATATCAAGTCAGTCCTCGAGAGATATGGTATAGAAGACTCAAGGCAATTGTCTCCACTCTTACCTAAAGGCATTCAACTACAGAAAGGGACTGTGGATTAACAAATACCAGACATGTCCATATACCAATCGATAATAGGCACGCTTATGTACCTGACAACTGGTACCAGACCTGATCTAGCATATAGAATATCCTTTCTCCCACAATTTTCCTCCTGCCTGACTGAAATCCACCTCAGGGCCGCTAAACACGTCCTTCGTTAATTCACATTACAAGAGACATTGTACTGGTCTACCCTTGTACAACTACAAACGCTAGGAACCCCTATGTGGATGCAGACTTTGCAGCCTGTCTCATTACCCGCTGCTCCATCTCAGGGTATGTTATTCTTTTTAACAAGACCTGTATATCCTTGTGGTCAAAGAAACAAGCTTCAGTTGAAACATCAACTACAAAAGCGGAATATGTAGCTATGTCCCTAGCAGCAAGGCAAATCCAATAGTACATCAAAGGTCTAAGATATATCTGGCTAACAACACCGATCGCTTTACCTGCCGATAATACCAGCGCAAACTTTCTGCCAACCAACTATCAACTTAATGAACGAACAAAAGATATCGATATTCATTTTCACAAAATAAGAGAGGAGATCAAGAACGGTTCTTGCAGGCTCCTGAAAGTTGTGTCATCTGAAAACCTTGCTCAAATATATACCAAGGTACTTGCAAAACTGGCACAAGAACAGATGATGAGATTGTTTGGCTGTAGATAATGAGGGGAAGTCTTGGAATTCTTCAATTCATTTCATATGTATATTTCCTACGGTAATATTGTTTATGTCTCTGCTTGGTTATATCTAGTTTACTCAGGAAAACTACAGACTTTACTACATCTAGAGTATATCATATTTTCAGATTTATTTCATGATAATAATTGAGGATAAATTTGTAAATATCTAATTTTATGTGTGGGATTTCACGGTTAACTTTCGACGGATAGTGACCTTGTACCAGTCATGAATCATGTGTTATCTACCAGTTTATTTCCCACACACCACATCAGATTACACATATTTTATTAGGATATCCTTGGGAGTTTTTCAGGGTCAAACTTGTTTGCACTTATGTTTCTTACAATGCTTTCCATATTTTGTTACTGAGTAGATGGAGGATACACACATGTATAACTAGCTGGTTGCCGCCTACTTTATTTAGTTAATTAAGGACTAGAACGACCACATATCTACCTTCATACTACACTGCTCCTCACACTAGCCTTCACATAGTATACTCTTAATACTGTGTTGTATTTTAGTACTCATGCTATAAGATTGTGCCAAATACATAACATGCAACATATTGCTACCCATTTCTAACAGGTTGGGTTTTTTGTAGAGTTTCCTCCATTGGATGTTATAGTGCGTTTGAAGGCATTATTGTCCAAGCTATGATTGGGTGTGTGGTATAGCAGTTGATGTTAGTGAACCTGTTCTTAGTTAATATGAAATATATTAGATCAGAGTCTAATATCACACGAATGTGGATCCGTTCTTTGTTTGCTTCAATGGTTGCCCTGCCTTCTGACCATTTATAATCAGGCGGGGCTGGAGCTTCTGCTGTGTTTCTTTTCTTATGGCTACTTGGGACCAGTGTAGGTCTAATGTGTGACGTGTTCGTTGTTGTGGTAACTAGGGTGTTTGTTACCATGCCCGCACAGTTTCAGCTATTGAAGCCTCCTCAGACAAACTAAAATCTATATTTTTGATGTACTGAGCATCCCACTACCAGCATTCTTTACCCCTTAACCGCAGGGTTCCCATGCACCTGCCATTTTCCCTCTCTAACTGGAGACGAACTCAGATCATTACATTTTGCACAGTAGATTCTTCATGTATCACCTCATTTCCTACATGAGTCTATAGTGCCTACACGTTCCATCAAGCCAGAGTACAGGTTCTGAACAGATTTACCCGGCTCCATTCAGTGTGTGTATCAAGGGGCAGTAGTTTCTCATTCACTTGCATCTTCTTTTTTCTTGAAAGTTGGAATCCTGTTCCGATTCTTCTATGATTCCGTTGTTCCGCTGACCCATTATTAATGTTTGTTCCTGCAAGGCTTTTCATGATCCAGGCTAGACTTGACACCTGTGGTGATTATTAACATGTACCTTGTTAGTACTAGTCTGTCCACTCTACCTTGGAGCTTTGGTAGGGATTTAGGGCTTTATTTGGACCTTGGTTTAGTCAACCATCTTCTGTACCGAGGTTCTATATACACCAAATCTTTGGCACCACATTCTTCTATTTTTTTTAAAGATTCCCGGAGTTAGTCCTAGAGTACCAGGAGCCACTGTCCAGGTTAATCGCTTCTTGCTCGCATCTAATTCTTAGGTCTACATTAGTCCAGTAGGTTTGGACGGCTTTTTGTGAATCTGGCTAGACGTTTTACTTTCCCACGGAGAAGCACACAATACCCTCTAGTTGGACCTTGCAGAGGTTGAGCCCCTGTGTTGATTTCGGTTTCTATAAGGGTTCTGTAAGTTAGTACAGTTGTCTCAGGATAGTTGTCGAACCCTAGCACGGCAACGGCAATACTACAACCCCCAACCATATAAACTACAAAAAAGACATAGAAATCACAATTAACACTAAGATGATAGTATAGCTAATAGATATTACCAAAAAAGAATTTACAATCTTGTATGGCCTCCATTTGCATCCAGTACAGCTTGGATACTCTCTGGCATTCTATTTATCCATCCATGGAACTTCTCTTGAGGAATTAAATCCCACTCATACATGGCTGCCTCTACCACTTCAGCAGCACTGTTAGGCCTTCTTTCAAGTCTGGAGAATCGCTTGATGAGGGGGTTTTTGAGTAGTGCTCTCGTGTTCTCACATGGATTGAGATCTGGTAAGTGGGTGGCCAAGGGAGGTTTTTCTAACCACAGTTGGCTGCCAATTTTCGATTTTCCTCACCACCATGCCAGGAGGCATTGTCTGCAGCTAGGTAGATATTGTCAGAAGGCCTAGCAAGACCTTCATTAAAAGGGATAAGGTATGGCTAGTGGTTTTCAGTTGCATATTGGTGGGAATTGAGGCCAAGTCTATCCCTTTTGGTAGTTCTTTCCTCCTCTCCCCTCTTTCTCACCAGAATTAACTGAGTCCTGCCACCCTTCATGATTGCAGTATAGACTCCAATACTAGTCTTCCTAGATTTAAAGCTAGGCTTCAAGTTTTTTTCTTCCAACTCTTTACCAGGTCTAACTCTATCCTTTCTCCCAGTTGTATTTGGATCATAAACAATAGTTGCTTCATCCACAAAAACAACCCAATTCCATGCCCCTTTCAAGTTCCTCCTTCTCCTAGCAAACTCCTTTCTGTTCTCCTTTTGTACTTGGCAGTAAAAAGTTTTTTTTCCTGGGTATCAGAAGCTTAAAACCACCCTCTGAAATGATCTAGTCTACAGTGGTCTTGCCTAAACCATTATTAGTTTTATTGGTAATCTCACATCCCGCTAAACAAGGCCCGGCATCGTTAATAGACCCTACTATTTTTCTTTTTTTTGTAGGTAAATTTCGTTGGTCTTCCTGCTCGTATTGCATTTTGGGTATTTCCACCTCTTGATCTAGCTCCTTTAACCACTGTCTGAACTGTTGACTTGGAGAGGCCTAAAGACTTGGAAATTTTATAATACCCCATATTTTTATGCTTAGACAGGGTATAAATTTCATTGTTGAGGTCTTCTCTACCTCTCAAGGTATGTGGGGGGTCATGGTAGGGGTAGTCATTGAGGTGAGGGGGTGATGGTGCGTTGCTATACAAGGCTATAAGAACTTTCTAGACACGACTGCACCAAGTGGCCGTCGGTGCCGGCCCCTGAAAACCAGCCATTATATTTTATCCGTGTCATCCAGTTCCCAAATTCATGGGTATTTGACTTGTTTCACTCTTGTTGTTTTTGATGTTAGCCCCTCATGATACGTGTTGTTAACAGGAGTAGTCTATATAGGAGATTCAAATTTGCCCCTTTTGTCTCATAACCGATCCCTGGGCCTGTTTCCTACCGAACCTCCAAGTATGGTTGGCCAACATGCAACGTATTCATTGATTGACATTCTTTCAGTCATCAATTATATACCTGAGGATTGCTTCCAGAGCTTCCACCCAATTTCTGTACAGTCGTGTCTTGAAAGTCCCCTTAGCATTGTATAGCAATTCACGATAACCCCCTTACTTCAAACTACCCCCACCATGACCCTCCGACATACCCAGAGAGCTAGACAAGACCTCAATAAAGAAATTTATACCCTGAATAAGCATACAGATATGGGGTATTATAAAATTTCTAAGTCTTTAGGCATCTCCAAACCACCTGTTCAGACGGTGGTCAAAAGAGCTATATCAAGAGGTTGAAGCACCCATTATGCAAAAAGAGCTGGAAGACCAACAAAGATTACCAACACAAAAAGAAGGATAGTAAAATCTATTAGCGATACCAACCCTCGTTTAGTGTTACGCTACATTACTAATCAATGTGAATTTGGTTTAGGCAAGACCACTATAGACCAGATCAATTCAGAAACTGGTTTTAAGCTTCTGATAGTCAGAAAAAACCCTTTTTGTGGAAAAGGACAAAAGGAGAAGAGACAGGTGTTTGCTAGGAGAAGGAGTAACTGGAAAGGGGCATGGAATTGGGTTGTTTTGGTGGATGAAGCAACTATTTTTTATAATCCAAATACAACTGGGAGAAAGGTTAGAGTTAGACCAGATGAAGAGTTGGAAGAAAAAACCTTGAAGCTGAGCTATAAGTCTGGGAAGACTTGTATTGGGGTCTATGCTGCAATCGTGAAGGGTGGCAGGACTCAGTTAATTCTGGTGAGAAAGAGGGGGGTAGAGGAAAGGACTACCAAAAGGGAAAGACTTGGCCTCAATTCTTACCAATATGCAACTGAAACCTACCAGCCATGTATTATGCTTTTTATAGAGTGTCTGGCTAGGCCTTCTGACAATATCTACCTGGCTGCAGACAATGCCTCCTGGCATGGTAGTAAGGAAAATCGAAAATTGGAGGCAGACTGTGGTTACAAAAACCTCCCTTGCCCACCCTACTCACCAGATCTCAATCCAATTGAGAACACCTGGGCACTACTCAAAAAGGCCCTCACCAAGCGATTCTCCAGACTGGAAACAAGGCCTCGTAGTGCTTCTGAACTGTTTGTATCAGTCAAGGAGCTGTGGAATTTAATTACCCAAGAGAGGTTGGATCCATGGATAGATAGAATGCTAGGGAGAATCCAAGATCAACTGGATACAAATGGAGCCCATACAAGATGGTAAAATTATTTTTTTACTATCTGCTAATTATACTATCATTTTTGTTATAATTGAGTTTTCTACATTTTATTGGATATTGTTATGGTTGGGGGTTGTGGTATTGCTGTTGGTATGCAAGGGAAAGAGGACTTTCTAGATATGACTGTGCTCAACCTTTACTTCAGCGAGAGTTTTTTTCCCTTTTTGCTCGTGTTTTTTCAATTGGTATGTAGCTTGTTTAGCTGGCGGGTAGGTTTTTAATTTTATATTTCCATTTGTAGTTTTGCTAGAGTTAGATTCCTCCTCCAATTTTCTGTTCAGGAAGATACTTTTTCCCTGGTCGTTATTTGTGAATAGCCCTTGTTGTTCCTTGAATGATTCTTCTGCTTTGGTAATCATGCGGACTCCCTTGATCCATTCGCTATCCAAATGATGATTATCATTTGATAGCATTCGCATGGCTTCAGTAGCGAGTTGGCACTAAATTATGGTTCTCTGAGTGATGCCGAATACTTCTGCTTCAATGTTACAGTTTTCCATGGTGAGGAGATACTTCTCTATATTCCCAGTGTACTTGACCTTCGCTATCTCGCCTAAGGCTTTTTGCGTCTTATGCAGTACTGTGAATTGTTCTATAACTTTGGCCCTGAAGCTAATACAGGAATAATAACCATCTTGGCTTGAGAATCTGAACTCGCGCGTCATTTGTTTCCGGTAGGTTATAGGGTAAGGGGCCACCTCGGTTCCCTCTATTCTTCTCAGAGCATACTTCTTGCACTCCTCCTCATCCTTCCATTGCCACAGGTGTCTCCGAAGGTAGTCAACACAATTTAGTAACTATACTTGCACATCTTGAGTAGTCTTATCCTCAAACTTGGATGGTGGATCCGCTTGCTGGCGGTTGGTCCTGGCAAATGCTTGCCCTAGTCAGACTACCTATGCATCTGTGTCAGAATCGCATTTTGATCATTGCAAGGGTTTCTGCAATGGCTTACCACCATGTATAGAGGGACCACCTCCGTCTTCCAAGCCCGGGTAATCGTCTGCGTGGTTAGGTGCATCCACTGGTACATGCGCTGGTGGTCCATTGGGTTCTCCAGGGTCTACTCCCTTTGCCTTATCTCTGCAGGGAATGTATGGGAATTCATTTCTCCCATCTGGTGTTTTCCATTTTGCGTACCCTGGAATGTCCTCTCCCTTGTGTGCCACTGATTCCCACCCACATTGTGGGTTATTGGTAACTTGTTAATGCATCACTACCTCACTTCTACGTGTCAACATAGTACTCATTTGGTTTCATGCAATATTCTACCTATTGTCACTAGCTTCTCTCTAAATGCTTTCTTGTTCTAATCGCTGGTGCAGTTCCCTTGACTCCAGTCCTGTCCGCTCATGTTCCTTCTGGACGGCAACTTTCCTTTGTAATAGTTCATCTCATTGGTAGGTCAGGGCCTCTTCCTATTGGCAATCTCGGTGAAGATATTCCTGCCCAGTTGCACACCTGTTAACCCGTAGTTGAGTACTAACTGCTTCCTGGTGTATAGCGCTTTGTTCCTAAGCTCTTAACTTTAGTAGCAGCCTCTCTATTATTGCTATCTGCATAGTGATTGTCTCTTCCGCAAGGATTTCTACCCTGGTGTGGATGGATAATAGTTCTTGCACTATTATCTGTTTACTTCGTGTGATTCGGGTTGCAGGGTGCTGAAGTTGGTCTAGCTAAACCTCTGCTTGATTGAACAGTTCATGGTATGCCACAGGAGTATTGTCGACCGATTGCTACATGATTCGGTCGAAATGGCCCATTGCTGGTCCACAGCGTAGTCCAAATTTTTTCAACGCTGGGTTTCTTGTGTCTAGTGGTCTGGGGGGATAGAGCGAGTGCCAGGAGCTGATTTTCTCATTCTAATAGGTTATGAGTAGTGATGGAAAACCAATGGCGACCTGGAGTGCACAGGTGCATGGTCACTTCCCACTAGAGACACTTCCTCGATGTCAGAAATGGCTTTATCTGTTTCGACAGTTAGCTTTCAGCAACAACTTGTATAGAAGGAAAGTGGGTGTCTTCCGAATCCCGATGCAGAGGGTGTAAAGGATATGTTTGAGGAAAAGGAACTTGAAGTTACACTTTCCTCCCAGTCGTAGTCAACAAGGAGGGGCTACAGGAAGAATAACCTGTTTTGTTCTTTATAGATTGTCTGAGAAATCTTGTGCTGTCGAGATAAGTTTAGAGTCAGTGAACCACGAGGGTTCGGAGGGGTTTGGTAGGAACTCAATCTCCGGAATGGTGTCGTAAACAATGGTTTCAACTGAGAGGATGAAGTTTTTTGAATGTGGTTCAACAATACAATTGTTGAAGAGGGTGGAATCAGCCAGGAGCTTATGTGATTCCTCTGGTATAACTTCTATGTATCCGAGAGTCATGTATTCAGCCTTGGTAACAATTAGTAATATCAGGATACTGTTAAGGGTAGTTGATTCTAAGGGCAAGCAAAGCGGAATAGGCTAATTATCTTAACTAGTAAAGGGAGGTTGTCTAGAAGGCCCGTAGGTTAAATATTTGTGTAAAACTTATAATATTAATAAGCTTTCTTCTCCATTGCTTGATGATGGCTAAAGCTCAGGAGGCACTTCCATATTTATATTTCGCATCTGTGTGTTTGCTGACTACAACTGGTTTATATACAAACAAGTATCTTTTTCCCATTATTCATATTTTGAACTGGGAGCAAACCCGCTTTGTCTCTGAAACTTTCTCATTCTCTACACCGCTGATAGCATAATCAGAGCTAGGACTTCTCTGAGGGTGTGGACACCGCCTAGTCTAGGTTGTCATCCATCTTCCTGCTGTTTAATATCTGCCTGTCAGGTTTGTAATGTACCAATATCTTCTTAGAACCCTAATGTGACTGGATGGTTATTGGCCGAGTTGGCTTCGTGCCATGGTGTCTCGCTCTCCAGTGGCTTTCTGTTAGGGGGAAGTCAATTCGGTACAGTTGAATTGTCTAGACCGTGCTCGTATCGAGAAAATCAGGGTACTGTCAGGAAAGCTCTACAAAATGTGTGATAAAGATATAAGTTTCTTCAACGCTTATAAACTTCTTATATTGTGAAGGTCACTTCTCCGTTGCTTGATGATCCATTAACTACAGGGGACTACTAACTATTTATAAACTTTTCCCAGTACTTATGTTGGCCATATATAACAAGTATCTTCATAGACTTCCACTATAGTTTAGAGAGTGCAAACACAGTTTAAACGTGAAGATTTAAGCCCTCAATACAGCAATTGATCCCCTGATCTATTTATTTCTCTGAGGTTGTCAAGCACTCCACCAGTACATAGCCTTCGAACTCTTTGCCAAATGAAATAAGGTCAAGTTGATGCCGCCCATTTGTAAATATCCTACGGAATATCAAGGGATCAGTCTGGATGTAGTCAATATAGTCACCTCCTGGCACTATAAACCAACACATCGTTGGACTCGAAAGTCTAGTACTATATGGCATGTGTGTAACACTTGCAGGATGACCTGTATTCGTGAGTGGACAAAAACGTTCTTGTCTTCACTTCTTCTCCTTATCACCTTGTTCTATTAGGTTCATTGACCTTTTAGGCATCATAGGAGGCATCAGAATGGTCTCACTGTGTGTCGGAGTAGCCTATTTCAATTGTCAGTTCATACTCGTCTACAACTACGTGGGCTCTATCAACTTCAATGTGGTTTAACTGTGCTGGTTCTTGACAGACTCGCTTGGTTTCACTTCCCAGAGGTAGCAAGAGATGCCTTCCTATATACCCTACTCATACCATCCGGTTTGAAGGACGGCGACAATGTAGACGGGGTCATAAGATGTGCTCCAATATCTTGTTTTTTTATATAAACCAGCGACTGCTCCAGGTTCCTGTGTTTACTCCCTGGGCGAACGCCAGTGCCGGATGGGTATTATTGCCTGCAGAGGTTTGGACTCATCCTCTTTCTCTTCCTGAGGGTCATGAAGTCCTTTCTGGAGTCGTTTGTGCCTATCTATAAATCTGAATGACATAAAGCAACTCATTGATCTTGCTACAGCTTCATCAGAAAACCCTTTCAAGCCTTTGCCTGAAATCAGCTACTTGGCAGGGGTTATTGCCTCTGAAAAAGCTCTAAGAGGTTCATTAGCCTACTAGGGTTATCACAGACGAGTGGCTTGTGTAAAACCATATTTTAAACCAGCTCATATATCTGTAAGCTTTACTTCCTTTTTCTTTTGTTCATTTGGATTTTGTGTATTATAGTATATCCTGCAGCTTTATTTGCATTATTCTCACTTATTTTTCCTTAATTATTACTTGAATTTTCTTCTACCATTATTATTTCTTTATATTTAAATTAATTCAATTAATATAATACTATTCTACTTCATGTTTCAGCTCATATAACCTGATTTAATATTATCTATATTCTTTATTAACAAATTATAAAATATTAGGCCAGAAGGAATGAGACTGTACAGCTTACTAGCTGGACTATTGAGGCTTGCGGCAAGATGATTTGAATGGAGGAGAGTGCCTTCAACATTGGTGGATCACTGGGGCGAGTTTATATTACCACAACAGCTACTGAAGAGTTCAATCAATCATGTTTAGTTTCCAAGTTCAAAAAGCTAAAAACAGTTCATTTTTGCGGTGGTGGTTTGGGAACTTGGAAAGGTCCCTTGATATTTTGGGACAAAAAATTAATAGGAAAAATAATTAATTCAATGTTACAAACCTATCCCTAGTCTGCCGGACAAGGCACACTATCTTCATCAACTGCAACAGGTAACGATATATACCTCTGGTCTTACCGCTTGTTAGGTCTCGTAGCCTAATATCGCCGTGGGAACGCTGAGTCCTCTCCCTCCTAGCCCTTGCGACTGCTCCTTTGCGATAGGTTTCTTTAATCACCTTTCGGTCGGTGATATAAACAGATGGTCGTAATAAGAATATAGTATAGATTGAACTAATTTGTAAAATATAACATAGGAAGGAACTTAGGTAGTTGCGTGAAGAGCTAGCTATCTGTGTCCGTGACCCTCATTATATAGGCGCTTTTCCCAGAACCCTAACCCTGGTGACTTGACCATGAGTCACCTCTTTATTATGACTCCTGTGTGAGTCATAGTAAAACAAACATCCTATAACTCCTAATTTGAGTCATAGTATACAGTTCCCATAATATTTAATTTCCATAAAAGGTCATGTGCGCTGATCGTGTCACACACATGAAACCCCTGACTCATACTTGTAGTCAGGTGCGAAAGTCATAACATCATATGACCTCACAATCGTGAGTCATAAAACCATAATCATAAATCAAACCAAACATCATAATCATAAATGATCTCACAAATTGTGAGTAATATTAAAGATTCCATATTGCTAAGTTACGATTTGTGACAAGAGCTCATCTCTCCCCTCCGCTGGAGTCCCATCAAGCTATTCACCAAGTTTCATTACTTGGTTCCTAAATCTTCTCGCGTCGCGACGGAACTTCTGTAATATTTGTTCCGTTGTGTATAACTGTTTCCTAACCATCTCCAATGTCAGGTCTGCCACCACGATAGGTCGTTTTTGGTGCGCAATGGTGGTTTGTTACGCTTCGAGGGTCTCCTCTTGGAGTCTAATCGTTCCTTGAGCTTCATCCAATTGGATTTCTAAACCTGAAATTTATCTTTGAAGGCATTCAAAATCTGCCTGCTTGTGTTGGCTTTTGTTGTCATTGTTTCGGGTGTCCTTGCCCCTCTTCAACCGTCCCCTCCTGGCTTCCGTGTGCTGCGCATCCTTCCTACTCAGTTCTTCTCTTTTACCCCAAGCCTTGGGGTAGTATCCCACCCGTATCTTCGCATCATGATGAGCTCAACTGTTATTTCGCTAAGACTCCTCCCATCTCGTTTCTGCATGTGGTTGTTTTGGCCAGTAACTGGCCCCTTCCTTGTCTCCTTAATGGACGTTACAATGCTCGTTATAGCATGCCGTCCTACTCATTGTGTTGTGTTCTGATGCCCTTTGCCGGTCCTCTACCGTCGCATAGCCTGGGCTAGTTGGAGTTATATCTCGCATTGGGTCTCCCCAACCGTCGTTCATTGCTTCTTGTTTGATTTCTTCCCAGCTTTAGGTTATCTGGGTATCATTGGTGGAAGTGTTTGATTGCACTTCCACGTGTTCAAAGTTTTCTACCTGAGTACCAAACTTTATCGTGATCAGGAGAATATCCTGTCCAGTGTGCTCGATATTGGAGTCTTCCATAATGTAGTCTTGAATCGACTATTTCTTCAAGTTCGTATTCTGATTCGCCTTCGATTTCGATTGGTGGTGGTGGTGACTGGATCTGTGATGGGAATCTTTGGTCTTGGTAGGGTTCTAGAAGTGAGATGTGGATGGTGTTGTGTATTCTCATCGATGGGGGAAAGTCCAGCTTATATGCACTGTTCCCCGCTCTTGCCAAGATCTTTTAGGGCCCCACCCCTCTGTAACCAAGCCCCCCGCATGTTATTGTGGTCCCTACATTCCTTGTTAGGAACCATACCATATCTCCTGATTTCAAATTCAGATCGGGTTTTCTGTATAGATTGTAATTTTCTGACTATCGAAATTGTGCGGCCACCATTTCCTCGGGTATGTTATCGTGCCATTGGTTCATTTTGTTTGCCGGTATTTTCCGATCGGGTATCAGATGACCACTTGTGTCATGTTACGGGTGTTGTCCTTAGTTTGCAAAGAAGGGTGTTGTCTTAATTGTTTCTTGTTGTCCATGTTTGTATGCAAACTCCGTAAAAGGTAATGGTTCGTTCCAATTATCTTGTTGATAGTTGACGTATGCTCGCAGGTATTGATCCAGAATGGCATTAGTTCTATCGGTCTGTCCGTCCGTTTGCGGGTGGTAAGCCGTGCTCAGTTTCCTTTCGATTTCCAACCACTGGGCTGTCTCCTTCCATAGGTCAGAGGTGAATAGTGTTCCCCTATCGGTGATGATATCTTGCGGCAATCCATGTAACCGAAAGATTTCTTTTGCAAAGGTTTGCGTCAATTGTCTTGTTATCATATCCTTCTGGCATGCAATAAACTGACTCATTTTTGTCAGTCTGTCGATTACTACCAAGATAGTATCGCAGCCGGCTGATTCTGGTAAATCAGTCATAAAATCCATAGATATTGACTTCCATGGCTTATCTTGTGCTTCTTTTGATTGTAGTGGACCATACGGAGCATGTCGGGATGATTTCGTTCCTTTTCAAATGTCGCAGTACTTAACATATCTCTTGATCTTTTCTCGCATTCCAGGCCAGTAATAACTGCGACTGATGAGTTCCGTGGTCTTTGCTGTCCCTCCATGTCCTGCTTGTAGAATGTGGTGATTTTTCTGATAAGTTTCATCCTTATCTTTTCCTCTTCTGGTACCCAAATCTTGATCTGGTACCATAGGCAGTCATCCTTCCATTGACATAGCCCCAGGGCTACATCCTTCATTTCTTTTGTTCCTTGGTCCAATGCTTTCCTTATCTCTTGTATGTGAGGGTCCTTCCCACTCTGTTTCTTAAGATTTCTCATCTCTTCTCCAGGAAAGCTAATCATATCCATTTCCTGTATCCTTATCTCCTCGAAGTATTTTTCTTGTGGTAATAGGATCCTTTGTTTCTGTTTGATCCTATCGTCCTCTTCTTCTGGCGCATCTTGACTTCTCCTTGTCAATGCGTCTGGTTTACCGCTTTTCTTTCCTGGCCGATATTCGCTCAGTATATGGTATTGGCTTAACTTCTCGCTCCTCCAGATCTGTCATTCATTAAGATCTTTTGTTGTTCTGAAAGGAACCATGTTTTTATGGTCGGTGAGGGTCCTTGTCTTGTGATGGCTTCCCAACACATATCTTCTCCATTCCTTGAATGCCTGTACTATGGCCAAAAGTTCTTTGTCGTGAATATCGTAGTTGCATTCGGCATTTGTCATTGTCTTTGATCGGATTGCCACCGCCCGCCATTTCGCGTCTTCGCACAGTTGCGATAGCATCCCAGAACTGACATACTTCGATGCATCTGTTTCGATTATGATCGGTCTTTCCGGACTGTAATGGGTAACTACGGGTGCTGAAGTTATTTTTTGTCTCATCGTATCGAACGCCTCGCTTTCCACTGTACCCAACTTCCATTTTGCATTTTTCTTTGTCAGATTGTATACAGGTTTTGCCCCTCCGGCTAAACCCCGCGATGAATCTTCGGTAAAAGTTGCAGAATCCCATAAATCTTTGGATATCGGTTTGTTCTCGTGATCAGAATCGCCCATTCCGATATGGCTGCCGTCTTGATAGGATCCATCCGGACTCCTTCTTGGTCAATAATAAATTCTAAGTATTCCACTTCTGTCTTGTGGAATTCACACTTCTTTGGCTTGATTCTTATTCTGGACTTTCTAATCGCTTCTAGGATCTTTCCCACTTCTTTCTGGTGTTGTTCCATTGTTTCTGAAAACACCAATACATCGTCCAAATATACTATGCAGCATATGTCCAAAAATCGGTGTAACATCTGATTGATCCATCTCTAGCATGTTGCCATTGCGTTGGTCAAGCCGAATGGCATGACCAAGTATTCGTAAGTTCCGTATCGTGTCGCGAAAGTAGTTTTCCACCCATCTCCTTTCTTGATTCGCACATTGTGGTATGCATCCTTAATATGAAGCTTCATAATATATCGGGCGCTGTTTAACCTATCCAAGGCTTCCCAGATTAGTCGTAGTGGGTACCGATCTTTTTTCGTGACTTCATTAAGTCCTCGGTAATTCACGCATAGTGTAATTTTCTTTCTTTCTTTTTGACGGAAAGGATGGGTTCTCCTGTTTCTGCGAAGGAGTCTCGTATCCATCCTGTCTCCAGATTCTGTTTCAAATAACTTCTCAATTCTTCCAGTTCCGCTGCTCCTAGTGGATTTAACCTCTTTGCTTGTATTGTCTTTCCCTTTTCCATAATAATCTTGTGGTCTACTCCTTTTCTGTAAGGCGGTAAAGTGGTCTTTTCTTGTTCCTCGAAGAGATCCAGGTATTGGTGATATACCTCTGGTATCATCCGTTCCAAGGGTTCCTTTCCTTGGTACTTTTGTGCCTTAATAGCCAGTTCGGTACAGACATTCATTGCCTTCAAATCGCATTGGGCGTCCTCCTGCTTCCACTTGAGAATGCATGTGATCTCTCCTCTTCTGTAGAAATTCCCAAAGGCTTGGGCCGAGATCTCGCAGATCTCTATTCGTTTCTGGTCCTTTTTTGTTTCTTCCCGGGTACCCTCTGATTAGTTTCTGTCCCGGTCTCTTTTGTGGTCCGTACTCCCGAATCCTTTGTCTTCTCGTTCTGTCTTTGGAACAATTTTGACATCCTTGCATTCCCCGTCCAGTTATCTTTCGCATATCAGTTGTCCTATCCTGTCACTGGAGTTGACTGTATAGTCTTCGTCCCCGAGGTTCACTATTACTACCTTCAGTTCACCAGTATAATCCACATCTATTACACCCGCATTGGTTGTAAGCCTGTTCATGACTGCTTACCCGCTTTGTGGTGCAATGCGCTCATAAGTGCCCTGTGGTAATCCGCTAGCTATTCCAGTTCGGATGACTTTTTGCCCTTTGGCTAGTATCGTGGCTCAGTGGCCAGCATACAGGTCGTGTCCTGCTGCCCTCAGTGAGCCTCCCTTAGGCATCGTTGCCTCTTTAGTCAACCTTTTAACTAGGATCTGTTTATCCGTTTTTGCCTGTACTGTTGAGAACTTCATATCTAAGTTCTCCTCCTGGGCTTCCGCTTCTGGGACTGTAAAGACCCTCGGTGACTCTTTTAAGCACCAGGTCGTGCATCTCTCACTATCAAATGTGATGGTCCCCTTTCCCCAATCAATTGCAGGGCTATGTTCTCTTAACCATGGCATTCCAAGAACTGCTTCATGGTTTTGTAAATTTGCCACCTGGAAGGTAATCATTGCCCTATGGCAACCGATGTCCATGGGTACTGTCGTCGTATGGGTTACAGGACCCATGGCGCTGAGTTTGCCGTCAGCCAGGTAAATCTCGCGTTGTTGTTTGGCCTTTGCCATAGGCATGCCGTACTTTTCCCATACCTCTTTATCAATAAGGTCCTCAGTCACTCCTGAGTCGATCATTCCGTTGATAATCATAATCTTGTCACTGCCATGTAGTTGCATTTATACCATTACATGGTAATCTTTGTGTTCCAGTGATTCCGTGTTGTTTAGTCCCGCGTAGAAGTTTCATATCTCGATGGGATTCTGTTTCCCCTTGTCCATCTGACCATCGCTTACTGCGGACCGTCGTCTTTTTCCTCTTCGTTCTTTTCACTTTTGAGATCCATTTCGTGGGATTGCTATTGTTTGTTTCCATAGTGGGTTCTGAACCCAATGACTGTCCTCGCCGGGTATTCTTTCTCATCTTTTGGGTTGGTGCACATTCTCATCATGTGTCCGGGCTTTGCACATGCCATACACAGATTGTTGTTTCTTCTCATCCAATATTCTGTCTTTGATATGTTAAGAGCTTGTCTTCGGCTGGTCGCATCTAGGTCATTGGATCTCCTCGAGACTCCTGTAGTCGTTGGGTCTTGAAGGTGCCGTCGTAGTTTCTGGCATTGTGGCATGTTTTGGGCTTTGACCTTCTTTGCACATGTTTGATAACGTGCAAGCGATTTTCCTGATTAATGTCATATACCGTCATTTCCTCAGTCGTCGTGAAGTCTTGAGCCCTCATAGCCCATGTGTTCTGAATTTCTTCCTGTAAGCCTCATAGGAAGGCCCTTCCCTAGGTTGCTTCGTTGTATTCTGCCTCTGTTGCCAATAGTCTTAACTCATTCCAGAAATCAGTAACATTCCGGCTCCCTTGCTTGAATTTCTTGATTTTATTTCATGCCCTTTCCCTAGCATCCACGTCGCCGAATTGGATGCGTAGAGTGGCTTGAAATTCTGCCCTGCCTTTCCATCTAGCTGGGTTCTTTCCTTCCACATATGGAGTAATCCATTTGCCTGCTGATTCCCTGAGTAGGGATTTGGCGATGTCCACTTTTAATCCATCTTCATTTTCTCCCCATCCTAGTGCTGTGTAGTACATGGCAGGTTGGACTAGCCATACTCACAGTTTGGTATGGTCTCCTGTAAATGAATCAGGGGTTTTGATTTTTGGCCTCCGCACATTCTGTTCCAGTCGATTATCCTGAACCGTTTTAATCAACTCTTGGAGTTGTTCTTTCGTGTGAGTTATCGTATCCGCTGGTCCTGCTACGCCCGACATTCTGTATATTGGGGATGCTCCTGTGCTTTGTGACCATGATCTTAATCTTGTTTCCAGGGTGACCAGGCTTGGAGGTCTTAGGGATCCTTTTCACGATATCTCGCTTACAGCTTGTCCGAGTTCTGCTTATATTCCTAAGAAAGTCTGTGGATCGTTGAAGTCTCGTACTTCTGTATTTGAGGGTGAATCCGTTTTGTATTCGTTAAGTGTCGCAAAAGACACAACAAAATATTACAAACCTATCCCTAGTTTGCCAGACAAGGCACACTATCTTCTTCAACTGCAACAGGTAACGATACGTACCGCTGGTCTTACCGCACGTCAGGTCTTGTAGCCTTATTTCGCAGTGGGAACGCAGAGTCCTCTCCCTTGTAGTCCTTGCGACTACTCCTTAGCGATACGTTCCGTAAATCAACTTTCGGTCACTGATATAAACAGATGGTAGTAATAAGAATAAAGTATAGATTGAACTAATAGGTAAAATATAACATAGGAAGTAAGTTTGGTGGTTGCGTGAAGAGCTAGCCATATGTGTGTTATTTGCTTTTTTTTCTTTTTTTTTTTTTTTTTTTTTTTGATAACATTTATTCGTTGTTAAGGTACAAGAACTTGGATGCAGCGCTAACTATAGAATAAACAAAACCTTAATTCCAAAAACTAAAAACAAAAGAAACCAACGGCACATAGAGCTGCAACTGGACAGGTAACTGTCTATACACCTCGTAGGGTACACTCAAGAAAAGGAAAAACAAGCCAAGGAAACATACAGAAACAAAGCCATCAGGTGAGGAAAAACCACAAATTATCAAAATTTTGGGGACGAAAAGAGAGTGTGGGCAGGGGACCCTATGGGGGTTGGGGCAACCAAAGGAGGTGGCGATGAGGGAGGGGATAGCACCATGTCCGGAGGGAAGCCGACCTGTGTCTCTTGTAAATAGGCGACCAGGTTGAGGAGGAGTGGTAATGAAGACCAGATGGGGTCGTCCACGCCTATCCCCACGACACCTTAGAGGTGGCGTCTGCGGGCATCAGCGGTGGCCTTGCAGGAGAGTGTGGCATGCTGGAAGTCTTCGTCGAAGTCCCAGCATCGTGGACAGAGGGTGGACTCCCCTTCGGACGCCCAGGAGGTATGAAGGGCTTGGTAGCTCTTGTGGGCATGCATTTGGTGAATTCGGCCCGCCATGAACTTGCCGAGGCCTATGAAAGGGTGAGGGAACAGGGACGGTATATAGGGGTAGTAGTGTGGGGAGGGTAGGCCTCTCCCCAGTCGTTGATGTGGATCTGGTGCGCCTGTATCCTAAGGCCAGCATAGGCGGCGTGCATAGCAGGGAGCAGGGGAAGAGGAAGACAGAGAGGTGTGAGATCTGCACGTGGCAACGGGGCGAAGGACAGATATCCCAGAATGGGGAGGGTGAGGTGGGCCATAGCATCCACTGGGAGCTGGGTGCGGACAGGCGGAGAGGGAGGGGCAATTTTCCAATGGGCAGGATTGACATTGGGTTGGAGGCGCCGTGTAAGGTGGCGCCACGAGTCAGGGGTGCGAGACTGGAAGATGGAGGGAAAGTCCAGGGGGAGTCGCCCTGCGGCTGGGTTGATAGTGGGTGGGGCACATGCCAGTCTGAGCGCAGCAAGCCTACGGTGGTGGCTGCAGAGGAGCCCGATATGAGGGAGGCAGCTCTCAAGAGAGAGGACAGAGAGTCTGGTGGAGCGGAAGCAGTTGGTAACCCATCTCTGGATCTGGTGCCAGAAGACGTCCATGTACCGTAGCATTCCACGGCATAGTAAGAAGAGGTCAACTCCATAGGTGAGGTTGGGGAAGAGGAGGGAGACAGCTAGGCGGTGGCAAAGGTGTGGGGAGAGGCCAGCCCCAGGTGGGGAAAGCCTACGTACAGTGGAGAAGGCACCCTGAGCGCGGGCAAGTCGTTTGGAGAAGTGAGTTGATGTGGAGAGAGATGGGGTGGGCCAGTAACCCAGCCACCTGAGTGAGCTGGCGGGATGGAAGACCTGCCCATCCAAGTGTATGGGGATAATGCAAGGGGAGCCATGCTGGTTCTTGGTGCGCCAGTGGATGAGTTCTGTCTTGGGGACTGAGAAGGGGACATTACGCACTGCTCCGCGACGCTTGATCTTGGAAAAGGCTGCTTGAAGCAGCTGAACGTTGCGGCGATAAGAATAAGATGATACAGTCAAAGCAAAGTCATCAACATAGGAAAGTATAAGGCCCCTGGGAAGGGAAAAATGAAGAGAAGAAACATAAATAATAAAAAGCAAAGGAGATACAGGAGACCCCTGAGGGGTGCCGACAATCGAAGAAAAAAATCCAGGGGAGCCTTGGAAGAGAAGACGACAGGTGCAGCCAGTGAGGAAGGACCGGACCCAGGAGATAAGGTAGTGTTTGACCCATTTGTTCCTGAGTACAGAGGAGAGAAAGTCAGGGTCCACATTGTCAAAACCCCCTTTGATGTCAAGGAAGAGGGTGGAGACGCGTAGAGCTGGGGGGTGGAGGGTGCGTACTGTATGGGCTAGGGTGGTAACGGGGTCAAAGGAGGAAAGGCCCACAAGGGAGCCACATTGGTAAGAACTGAGGAGGCCACACGCCCTTGCGACGAGGGTGAGGCGGGAGGCGAAAATTCTCTCAAGCACCTGGGAGATTGTCTTGAGAAGAACAATGACCCTAAAGGAGGCCGGAAATGTCGTAGGACAGCTTTCCTGACTTGTCCAGGACAATTCCGTTGGCCGATTTAAGGGAGGGAGGGTGGAATCCATGGAGGAGTAAAGGGGAGAGTAGGGCGACTAGTAAGGAAGGGTTGGTGTGGTGGACAGCTTTCTATACCCCATAGGGGACGGTATCAGGATCAGGCGGAGAGGATGAGGAGGTGGCCCTAAGGGCGGCAGAGATCTCGTCTGAGAACAGCTCTGGAGCATCGGATTAGGGGCGAAGGAAGGACTGAGCGCGCGGGGAGGGACGAGGTGGAAAGAAGTGGTTGAGGAGAGCCCTGTTAATGGACTCTGGAGTGACGGACCCTGGGAGGGTAGGGAAGCGGGTTGTGAAAGAAGCTAAGGCAAGTCGCTTGGTGGGCCAGAGGGAGGAGGGAGTGGCCCTCAATAGGAGGGATGTCCAGAGGGCCTTTTTTCAACTTTTAATAGCTTTGAAGTAGCCAAGGCGGGCAAGCCTGGCACCAGAGATGTCATTGGTAGAACGGGTAGAGCGGGCTTTGCGAGCTACGCAGTGGTGTTCTTTCCTAAGAGTAGAGAGGAAGGATGAACACCAGGGCTTGGCCCTGGGCGACGGACGCGAGAGGGGTATGTGGTTGCGGAGTAAGGACAGAATGCGACCGAAGTTTATGTCGAACCATGAGGAGAGAGAAGCAGAGGTGGGGAGGAGGGGGGCATCAGGGACTGTGAGCTCCTCAAGCAGGGGCGAGAGGGTGGCCCAGTCATTCAGGGCCCAGTTGGGCCGAGGAGGTGGTAGTGAGTCCTTAGGGTGCCTAAAGGAGAGCAAAATGGGAATATGATCTGAGCCAGACTAAGGGAGAGGGGTGCTCCATGAGGAGAAATATGGAAATAAACCTGGAGAAGCAACGGAAAGATCTAAAACAGAGGGCCTGCCACCGCCGCCCAGGGAGAAGCGGGTGAAGACACCAGGGGTATGCAAGAGCTGGTAGCCAAGCTCAACTTCTCTTGAGATTTAAGGAAAGGGTACCGCTAACTCAGTAGGAGAGTGGGCCCGTAATCGGTCACAGGAGGGGTGGTGAATGTTAAAATCGCCTATGGAGAGAATAGGAAACCCATCTATGGGAAACAACTCCAGAGGAGAAACAGTTCGCGAGGAGGTGGGCCTCCCGGGGAGTGAATATGAGTTTAATACCCAGAGGCGTGAAAAGGAAAAATCAAACAGTTCGTCCATCTGGAAAAAATTAAGGCGCATAGTGTCAGATCTCCCAAAGAAAACGTGAAGTATGACACTCATAGAAAGTAGGTAGGAAGAAACATAAAAAGCCACAAGTGGCTTTTTAGGGGAGGAGCAGGGAGGGGAGAAGGACTTGAAACCCGAAAAACTGGTGACATGACCTCGAAACACAGGGGGGTCCTGGATACAGACCAGGGAAACAGGAAAGTAAAGTTCAACTACGGAATTAAAAAAGGAAGAAAACACATCCCAGCTACCCAGGCAGTTGTGTTGAGCAAGGGAGAGAAAGGACGAGGCCCTAGGGGCCTCATGCATGGGAGGGATAGTTGTGTAATCCATTACTGGGCATAGCCCATAGGATCTAAGGAGGCAGGAGAGGGGCTGGTCGCCACCTGGGTGGGCGGGGCAACATGCCGTGAAGAAAACATGGACATTCCATGGGCGGACTGGACATGCCTCATGGGGCTAGAGGTGGTTAGGACGATGGCAGGACCTAAAGGACCTAGAGGAGGTGTGGAGGGGCAGGAGGCGGTCATAGAGCCAGGGGGAAGATCTGGCAATACGTCTATCTCGTCATCATCAGGGGTGAGTTAGGTGGGAGCCGGAGCAGGGGGTGGAGGAGCTGGTTGAGAGGGACAGTCCCGATCACGGGCGGAGTAATCTCCGTCGCAGTTCGGGCAGCCAGGGGGGGAGGTCAGGCAGCAGCTGAGCACGGCTGTGGTGTTACCCTGCTTGGGGCAAGAGGGATCGGAGCATCGATGGTCGGCTCTCGTGTGGTGGAGAGAGCAGAAGGGGCCGACATGGTGGGGTGTTTTGCATCGTGGGGCCATATGACCAAAGGCCCAGCAGTTGTTGCATTGTGTGTAGGGAGAGGAGAAGGACCTTTCAGACCGCCTATTGGCTGAGAAAACGGGGACATGTGGTAGGAGGGAGGAGGCATGCTCAGGAGTGGTAGTTATGACTAGCGAGCAAGAGTGTTTAAGGGGGGAGGCCGGGTCCCTATTGAGTAACCTAGCAGACAGGATAGGAACACCGGTGGGGTTGAGGATTGAAGTGGAGAGGCGGGAGAAGAGGTTGTCATCATTCTCCGGGAGGCATGCGTAGGGAATCGAGTGGATCGCAATCTGAATGGCTTCATGAGCCGGGTGGAAGGGGAGCCAAGGGTTGTCGCCCACTGGGAAGGACTGGTTGACCCGCCTTGTGAGGACCTCGAAGTATTAGGCGTAAGAGAGGGAAGGAACCTGGCCATCGAGGCCAGTTAGGGAGACAGAGCCCCTGTCGTTGACCGAGGCCTTAAAACCACGGGGAAGGGCGGAGTTGGCATCGACGAGTACTGAGGCTGCCAGGTCGGGAAGAAGGCTAGCAATGACAGCTGCATCGGGGCGGTGAGCAGGTAATGAGAGGGGGGCGAAGAAACGGCAAGCTGCAGTGGTGAGCGGGGGTGGAGGAGCTGTTGGTTGTGCTTGAGGGGAGGGGGAGCCAGAACTGGAGGAGGCCGTGGTGGCTTGGTTGGCAGCAGCAGCCGCAACTTTGGCTGCAGATGGAGGACCAGTTGGGGACTTTCTCATATTCCTTCTGCCTACCACGATCTGGGCATTAGAGGGGGCAGAGGTATCGCGGTCACAGAACTGATCACCAGAGAAACCATGGATCACCAGGGTGGTGCCTTTTGAGGCAGGGGGAGGAGG
>QFET01001492.1:6716-43639 GCA_003316355.1 Tuber calosporum
GGGGGGGCGTAGCCGCCTCAACTGCCAGTGCGGTGTCCAACCAATGGCTGACTCAGCACCTCCCTAATCGGGTTTAGGGAGTGAACTTGGCCGATTTTAGCAGGGTTTGTGGTGTAGAAACCAACTACACCACGAAATCTGCTACGGTATGACTTGAGAAGTAGAATGGAATACTTGGCTGTTACAATTTTAGAATATATATGTACAGAACAAGAAAGTCTAAATTCGTGAGCATTTAGCAAAAGAAACTATTTTAATGTGTGGAAATGGAGTTTAACAGTCTGAATGAGGTGCTTGCAGCCTGCTGTCGCATATACTCACGTCGCCAGATTGCTCTGACGGTTCCTGTTATGGAATCATGCATTCTCGGATACTTTAGCCAATAAAATCTATCAAATGCTCACTGTTGCGTCAATAGTGAAATGGCAAAGGACATCTTAAAACATGACCAGTGGTCTCCTTGGAGTATGAGTATGAAGGAAAACAACTTAATTTTATACAATAAATTTGAGATACTATCCATCAAAGCTTTTATTCCCACCATGAACAATACATCTATTAAGCTTCTCATAAAAGCTTTGACAACGTCTATCAATCATTTCCAGTGGAAATGCCAAGATAGCCATTCTCTTCAGGATTGCAACTCAAGTAGCTGATCCAGGCCTTGTGGCATCGTGAACTCTCAGTCAGGCTGCTTGCTTATTCCACTGTCTAGTAGTAGGGGGTCTTAAGGTTCTGAACTTTCCTTGCTATGATGCAATTATGGTCTCCGAACATATTTTATTAGCTAAAGTATACGAGAGAGCGCGATTCCATAACAAGAACTGTCAGAGCAATCCGGCGACGTGAGTACTATGTGGAGACTAATTTCGCGTCGGGAGCTAACTGTGCCCAGGTTCCCGCCACTCCGAACGGGGCTAAGCTACCTGCAGGCTGGTTTATGGGTAGTCCAAAATGGCAATGGTTAAAGTAGGGCAACAAATGATTGTTAGGGGCTTCAAGATTTTGTTTCCTTCCTTCGTACCTTCCTTCTTTCCACCATCACCGAGGCGAAGCAATTTCACATCAACACTTCTAGTGAACACCAGTACCTTGACTCTTTAATCAGACTCCTTTATGACGTCCTTCTTTCAAAATGTTCCTAGATTTCATCTACTGCTCCCCGGTTTTCCACATCACTTTCATCAAAGTCTGATTGGTCATCAACGATACAGGTAACGGTCGACTTACTTCTACCATCCAAGTTCAACCTCTTTGGAACCAAGTAAGTAAATAAGTCAACTGTGCTCTATAACTAGTAACTGTGTAGCAGAATATAAGTCCTCCATGGGTGACAGTACGGACAGTATGGAAAGTATGGACTGTATGGACAATACCGACAGTATGGACAGCATCGATGAACTCAATGATTTGTCGAACACTGTCAGTGCATTAGAAAAGGTAATATTTTCAATGATAGACAGCCTTATTAGCCACCTGGACATCCTCCTCACTCGGACAGTTAAACTCAAATAGGTAACATTCAAGTAGTTTACTTGGATTATTGAGGCTACTGTGCTGATACAGCTTGTTTCCTCATACAAAGTCCACCTATAAGTATTTGTCCGGGTGGCCTGGGATGCTGTCTACCCCTGAGTGCTATAATCAGCTAATTCTCTACCTATTAGATAGACTTACAGTTCGGTAATCCAAACTGGATTCTGTAAGCTGAAAGTCGAGCTGATGGATAGCTTGGACAAGAGCATGAGCAAGAGCATGGTACCTACTAAGGATGCGATAAACGACGCCCGCTGGTAGAATAGAGGTATATTAGGGTCCATCGCCCTAGGGGTGTGTTGTCTTTCGATTCTCCTGCACAACTCTGGGCTAACTATCAGATTAGCTTTTATTAAAAACCCTTGTTTATGACAAACTCATGCAAGACCACCTGCTTATAAAGATTGAGGATTCTGAAATTAAACTTGAGTAAAAGATTGGGGATTCAGAATCAAAAGTAGGGACTATGATACATGATTCTGAGAACTGGCTTACCAAGATGGTGGAAGAGGCTTTGGCCAAATTTAAGCTAGAGCTTAAATTTGCCGAACTTGAAAATGATAAGGCGTCAGATCAGGAAAAGAAGAAACGCTAGGGCGTGGGGTTATAATTGTTAATTGATCAGACAATGCGCTTTATCTAAATTTAAGCTTGAGAAAGGGCAGAACTTTAAACAAGAGGGAATCTTGTCCAGTCGGAATGGGAGACGTTAAGGCGCAGGAATTGATCATAATTATTAATTAATCAGACATAATGTCTGTCAATCTGTGTGCCAACCTTTGTCAGTGCTTGTGCATAGTTTTCTTTCCACCTCCACCTCCTCTGACCTCACTCAACCTTCGAAAAAGCTCCTCATCTGTTACACTTATGGGAAATGGTACAAATTAGTTGATGTGATAGTATATAGAACTGGGAGGTTACTATATGACTACAACCCATGCTGGCAAGATGTAGTATCTATAGCAGAGCTGTTCGGCCTTGGTGAAAGATCTAGACTCTATGTACGGCGTGCTATGACTCTTGGTAGTCCGAATGCGTCTGCACTAGAGTGCATATATGCAGGAAAGGCGGCCGTCCAGACTGATCAACTGGTATTCCATAAGATTTTTGCATCTGGGCTACATCTACTTGAACTTAGTTCATTTGGCAAAAGAATCGAAGGCTATTTACTGGTGGAGTACTAGATACCCTGAGAATACTAAATAGTTCGAGGGATCATTTGATGAGTGGGGCATACATTTTCAGGGTCAAACCGGGTTTCCACTTTCTATGACCCTGGCCATAATATCTAAGGTTACTTCATGTATATGGCTAACATAAGGACCATGCGAATTGTATAAATAGCTAGCATTTCCCCATAGTTAAGGGATCATGAAGCAACGGAGAAGAGACCGTAACAAAATATTCAGTTATTAGTTAAAAAACGACTTGAAAGATTTTGAGAACAATCTTTACCCTATATCTTTATTATTACCTGAGCTTTCCTGACAGTTCTCCTATCCTCTCGATTCAAGCACGGCCTGGGCAATTCAGCAGTACAGAATTGGCTACCCTGTAACACAATATTGTTATTCTCTTGTTACTAATGCTACACAATATTCTTACGTCTATTTCACCTTATGCCACAAGAATACCACAACGCTCAAAGATTTCATCAGTGCAAACATTGTGGGCACTGTCGACCTCTCAGTTTTGACAATGTATATCCTGCCTGTTGTGAAGGATTGGCCCTTGACATACATGCAGTAGCACTCTGACACTTACAAGCAATACAAAACAAACATACGGAAAAAATATATCAGCAAGACAGACGGTGGATAACAGCTTTTACCAAACGCAAATAAGAATCTATCCACGATTATATGAAAGATCCTCAACTCAATCCTAAATCTCCTAGTTCAATTTTTGAACCTTTACCGAACCAACAACTAAGAAGCATCTCGGAACCTTCACTATCAGCACAAGCTATCCTGAATTTTAATCCTTTATCTACCATATCCTCTTTAGAAGAAATACTTTCTACTGACCTAGCGGAAATTCGGCTATTTGAAACTGTGGAAGCCTCGTGGTTCACTAACCCATTTTTAGTCTCCACACCTGAGGACTTTACTCAAATTTACAGCTACTTTCATGGGCAAGACTTTATCTGGCACCAATTTCTAGACTGGGATTCTGAGTGGTCAGATTTTTCTTCCGTTCACAACCTTTGTGCCTGGAGGCCAGATGACGGGCCATTTTAAAATTTCCTATACCGAAAATATAAGGGATTATAAGCGAGTTGCTATGGCTATGGCAGGAGATTGTTGAAATTCTTCAATTCGTTTCATATGTATATTTCCTATGTTAATATTGTTAATGTCTCTGCTTGGTTATTTATAGTTTTACTCAAGGAAACTACGGACATTACTACAGCTAGGGTATATCATATTCTCGATTATATTTCATGATAATGTTTGAGAATTAATGTGTATTTTGCTTATGTTATGTGCGGGATTTCACGGTTATCTTTCCATGTATAGTGACCTTTTACCGGTCATGTATCATGTGTTATCTTTTCGTTTATTTCGCACACACCACTTCAGATTACGCATATTTTATTGGGATTTCCTTGGTAGTTTTTCAGGGTCAAACATGTTCGCACTTATGTTTCTGACAATGTTTTCCCTATTTTGTTACTGAGTACAAGGAGGACACGCATCTGTATAAATAGCTTGTTGCCACCTACTCTGTTTTAGTTAACTAAGGACTAGAACTACTACCAATCTACCTTCATACTACAATACTCCTCACACAAGCGTGCACATAGTATACTCTTAATACTGTGTTGTATTTTCGTACTCATGCTATAAGATTGTGCCAACCCACATAATTTGAACAGGTTATAAGCCCGGTACATCCATAGCTATACGACTTACACTTATATGCTATCCTCTTTCACCACGAAACAAATACCTTCCGAAATGAAACAAACCTCTTTCACCGAAAAATATTTCATGTAACATTGAAACATTTTTACTCGAAACGAAACATCGTTCGTGAAACGAAAGTTCTTGGCGAAACATTCTTGGCAAATCGATACGAAAAGTCTTGGCGCTCCTCGCTAAACTGCAATCACTCACAAGTGCAAAGCAAAGTACCGGTACTTAGGAACCAAAGTCACTTTGCCTTTAGCGAGCAAAAATGGCCACGGCAGAAACCACCGTCCCTCCTCCAGAAACTCCTGCACCAAACCCCAGATCTTATGCCAACAACTCCAAACGTAGTTGGGCACCCAGTTATAAAATTAATCTCCATCACAAAGCTCACTGGCTCTGATAACTACCGGACCTGGCGAGATATCTTGGAATATGTCCTTACTTTATATAATTGCTGGGACATAGTAACGGAAAAGGAAACTCTACCGTAGGACGAAGAGGACGAGGATGGAAATAATAACTCTGAAAGATTAGCTGAATTCTGCGATCGATACCAATGGGCCTCGGCCTACTTCCTTGAAACGATTGACCTCTAATAGCTTATTTTGTTGGCAACCCACAAAACACCCCCCGCTATCTGGAAAGTGTTGCAAGATAAATTTGCTAGAGAAAACACCACCTCCTCCTTCGAACAACTCAAGGCTGTCCTCGATACTAAGTACGATACCTCTGCACCTATTGCAGACCATATCAACAAGTACTATAGACTCTGGAATTGAATGCAACACCGTTGCTCCTCCTCCACTGCTGACGACTGATATGCTCTACCATTTGTATTCAAATTGGTATTCGAGTCAACCGAAGCCAAAGCAGCAGTTCTTCTCCGCTCCCTTCCCGAGTCGATGAGTAACATTGTCGATAACCTCCAAACCAAGGAGGACCTTACCTACGATCATGTCTATTAGAAGTTGTTGGACATGAGACCCTCGGTTAACCCTGAGGACGACAAAGCATATAAAAGCGCTGATGTTAAAGGAAAAGGACGGGAACCTCCCCGGAGACCTTTGGCTACATCCAAGGAATGTACCTACTGCAAAAAGCATTACCCCACTGCTCGTGCTGAGGGACATACCTGGAATGAGTGTAATACACTCAAGGGGGATAACCAAAAGAAGAAGGAAAAGAAAGCTGTTAGTTCAGCCAAGGTCGGCAAAGAAGAAATATCTGAACCGGTCCGTACATCCACATCCCTCCTCTCTACGCAAAAGACTCCTCACCCACACAACTGGGTAATCGATACAGGGGCAAGCTCACACATGACAAGCAACCTAGACCTTCTTATAAACTTCGAACCAAGTACAGGGACTGTTAAGTTAGGCGATGATTCGGTAATAGAATCATGTGGCCGAGGAACTGTCAAGCTCATGGCCAAAACTTCAAACGGTCATGTAGCCCCTGTATTCCTAAAACATGTTCTCTGGGTTCCGAAGTTAGGTCAAAGTAACTTGTTGTCATGGGCGCTATTGTTTCTTTGGCGAATGGTTTTTCTTTGCGTAGTAAAGGGGCGGATATGTTTGTATACAGTGAGAATAAAAGTGAAGTGATATGGGGAAGGCTTGACGGTCATGATTATGTTATGCAAGAAGAGAAAGAGATTGCGAACAAGATGACTTACCAATAGTGGGATGAAGCCTACGGACATCCTTCACCATCATACCTCAAAAGTACCAACTACTCAGACAATCCAACTATCCCCTTAGTTCCGAAAGACTGGCAGTGTGAAACCTGCATTACCTCCAAATCAACTAAATGCAAACCCGAATCTACAGACAAAAGATGTGAAAAACACTATGATTTAATCCACTCAGATCTTAGTGGAAAATTCTCAACCCCTTCCTACGGATATTCTTGGTACTATGTCACCTTTATTGATGATTGTACACGGTACACCTGGATTTACCCTCTTAAAGTCAAATCCGATACCTTTAAAGTATTCAACCAATTCATCAAAGAAAGACACACCCAGGACAACGCTAGTATTAAACGATTCAGGACCGATAATGGAGGAGAATATGTCAACAAAGATATGACAACCATGTTTGAAAAACTGGGTATCATACCTGACAAAATACCTCCCTACTCTCATGAATCTAATGGCGTTGCCGAACGGTACAATAGGACCATTATCACATCTACACGCTCTATGTTATCAGGTCTTACACCGCGTTTATGTGCCCAAGCAGTTACAACAGCTGTATACCTCTGGAACATCCTCCCTAACAAATCCATAGGAAAACTAATACCCTATGAATCTCTCTACAACAAGAAGCCGTTAGTAAACCACCTACTCCCCTACAGGACCAAATGCTTTGTCCATATACCTGAGGAGACCAGAAAACCAGGAACAAAGTTACAGCCCCAGGCCAGAGAAGGATACCTTGGTGGATAAACTTCCTCCAGCAAGATATACCGTATATACATACCATCATTGCACAAGATCTTAGAAACGTGTCAGCTCTACTGGACAACCAAGACTATACTACCTCTTGATCCCAAGGAACCTGCACCCTCATCAGAGACCTTTGCAACAGTCTACCCACCTTCCTACCAAAGAGCACCAGCACCCGATAAAGCTCTACCACAGGAAGCAAATGACAAACCAACCATTGAAGTTCCACCTCCACCGCCTAAACATCCAGAAGATTCTAACCGTCCCCAAACCCCTAAAGAAACATTGGAACCTCCTGTACACGAAGTACAACTGGAAAATCCTCCTGAGATACGGACCAGATCTGGCAGAACCATTCGCCCACCACAATACTTTGGCAGGAATGTCACTGTACCATCGAACGAACATCCCAAGACCTATACCCAAGCAGTGAACAGCTCGCTTAAGGAACAATGGACCCACGCAATGGACGAGGAAATAAAGGCACTTGAGAGAAGTAGTACTTTCAATGAAGTAGATAAACCTACAGGACGCAAGATTATTGACAGTAAATGGGTCTTTAAGACTAAGCGAAATGCTGATGGTACATTAGAGAGGTACCGTGCAAGGGCTGTTGCCAAATGATTCTCACAAGTACCTGGTTTTGACTTTGAAGATACTTTCGCTCCCGTCATCCGATATGAATCACTCTGCTTCCTCCTTGCAATATGTGCTAAAAACAAATGGCGACCACGGCAATTCGATATCAAATCTGAATTCCTTCATGGTGAGTTGAAAGAAGAAGTCTACATGCGACCGTTACCTGGGTTCGGTAATGGGGACAAAGTTGCCGATTTAAGCGATGTCTCTATGGACTTAAGCAATCTGCGAATGAATAGTACGTTCTCCTCGCCAGATAATTAACATCCAAAGGTTTTGCGATATCCGCCCTTGACCCATGCATATTTGTTAACAGTAAACACGACATATACCTATCGGTTTACATTGATGACATCGCTATATACTCGGCCAACACTCCCCAAGCTATTTCTCTCATACAAGACCTGAAAATGGCATTTGAGATCACAGACTTAGGGGAAGCTACATTCCTACTTGGCCTGCAGATCACCTATACAACAGACGGGATACATCTTACCCAGTAACGATACATCAAGTCAGTCCTCACGCGATATGGTAAGGAAAACTAACGGCCTGTTTCTACCCCCTTACCCAAAGGCATTCAACTACTGAAAGGGACACTGGATGAACAAATACAGGACATGTCAATATACCATTTGATAATAGGATCACTTATGTACCTGACTACTGGTACCAGACCCGATCTAGCGTATACAATATCCTTTTTCTTACAATTTTCTTCCTGCCCGACCGAAATCTACCTAAAGGCCGCTAAACACATCCTTCGGTACATTCACGGTACAAAAGACATTGGACTCTTCTACCCTTGTACAACAACAAACGCTATGAACACCTATGTGGATGCGGACTTTGCAGCTTGCCTCGATACCCGCCGCTCCTTCTCCGGGTATGTTATTCTTTTTAACAATGCCTGTATATCCTGGCGCTCCAAGAGGCAAGCCTCCGTTGCAACATCTACTATGGAAGCGGAATATGTAGCTATGTCCCTAGCAGCAAGGCAAATCCAATGGTACATCAAAGGTCTCTGTAACATTTGGCTAACAACTCCGATCGCTTTACATGCCGACAATAACGGCGCAAATTTTCTCGCAACCAACCATCAATTAAATGAAAGGACAAAACATATCGACATCCATTTTCACAAAATACTAGAGGAGATCGATAACGGTTCTTTCATACTCCTGAAGGTTGCATTAACAGAAAATCTTGCCGACATTTGTACGTTGGTACTTGCGAAACCGGCACATGAACGGATGATGAGATTGTTGGGTTATAGATAATGAGGGGAAGTGTTGAAATTCTTCAATTCGTTTCATATGTATATTTCCTATGGTAATATTGTTTTGTCTCTGCTTAGTTATTTCTAGTTTTACACAAGGAAACTATGGAGATTACTACAGCTAGGGTATATCATATTCTCGGTTATATTTCATGATAATGTTTGAGAATTAATGCATATATATCTTATGTTATGTGAGGGATTTCTTGGTTATCTTTGCATGTATAGTCACCTTTTACCGGTCATGTATCATGTGTTATCTTTTTGTTTATTTCGGGCATACCACTTCAGATTACGCATATTTTATTGGGATTTCCTTGGTAGTTTTTCAGGGTCAAACATGTTCGCACTTATGTTTCTTACAATATTTTCCCTATTTTGTTAATGAGTACAAGGAGGACACGCACCTGTATAAATAGCTTGTTGCTGCCTACTTTGTTTTAGTTAATTAAGGACAAGAACTACTACCAATCTACCTTCATACTACAATACTCCTCACACAAGCGTGCACATAGTATACTCTTAATACTGTGTTGTATTTTTGTACTCATGTTATAAGATTGTGCCAATACACATAATTTAAACAGAGATGACACTCCAATTCTGAGTCCTTTGGGACCAGACCGGATGAGTGAGGAGGACGATAGAGAATCTACCCCTTCAGCATCTCTGATTCCGTCCCGCAGCCGTACTAGCTCACCCAGTACATATTTGGGTCGTTCACCATCCAGATTTCAAAAACGTACCGAGCGAGCTAAGAAGCCTGTCAGCACTCAAGATTACTTCCACATAATGTCGTTTAAGAATTGCGCTACCTGGACCGATCCCTGAAAGAAAGTGCAGATGAGAATCATAAAGCGTTCTCAGCATTATCACAGGAGGGCAGGCAAGGGTTGACAATGCTAGAATTGTTGCAAAGCCATATGGCTAGGGGTAAAGTTATCAATGATGCGGAAATACAGGAAGGCCGCCGAGCACTTGAACCCTTGAATGGCGATACGGAAAGGGAGCAGTAAAGGTTACATGCCCAGGTTCAGGAAGAATTCCGACCCCAACAGGCTCCTCAGGACCAACAGGCCCATGTCTCAGACACTAGGGATTGGATTCTTGAAAATGCCCTAATGGACCTAAATGCTAAATTACATCAGTAGGAACAGGAATGGAATCGGAAGATGAACGAGCAACAAGAAATTGCGGCTCAACAACTAAGGCAACAAGGCGAAGGTAAGAAGGCATACCTGGATGCCTTGGTACGCCAACTGGTCGATAAACCAGTTCCTGCACTGACTCAGCATGGGCCCAGTGATGGTGATCCAGGACCTTGTAACCGAGGGCTGCCATCGATTCTACCGGAACAGGGCACCGTTCAAACCAAGGAATCAGTATCGACTCCAAGGAAGGATAAAGGAAAAGGAGTCAACCGTGGAGGAAATAACCTACCACCGCCACTACCACTAGCTAACCTTGCTGATGCACCAGACTCAGATGATGATGGGTCCGATAGTGATGGAGAGGATGGATGGGGCAGCAAGGGCGGCAGGCAGAACGCGCTCCCCGGTTACCATCTATTCCCACAAATGATATACCCGTGGACAGGTTAACTTTGGCTTTCTTAGAACGTATCAGTGGACTCTCCCGACCAGCAAAGCTAATATCGGAACCACCCTACTTTATGGAAGGACATGACAACCAAGATGTTCGAAATTGGTTAACAGCCTGTGAAGACTTTTTCGATCGCAACCCTCCACATTGGGAAAATTATTCACACTGAATAGTTTTTGCCTTGGGGAAAAGAAAGGGTAACAAAGTGGCACCCTTCTTGGAAAAAAACCGGAAGGTGATCGGTGGATTAGGTGGATACACTCGAGACCCGGACTATTCCATATGGGATCGTTTTCAGCAAAAAATCACCGCGCGATATATCGGCATTGAACAAGAAAGAGGAGCCCTCGAAGAGATAACCAAAGTAGTCTAGAAGGGAGAAAAAGACACTTATCTTCTAATCCTCGAAAACCTAAACATGAATGCAGGACTCACTGCAATCAGTTGGAGGGTGCGAGTTGAAAGTAAACTTCCCAAAGAAATTTTATGACGGTTATCCCATCTAAAATTCTCCTCCATTGAAGAAAGGATGGAAACCATAAGGGAAGTTGGCAGACAGGAGGAGGAATATCTGGAACAGCGAAAATTATCCCAAGCAGAACCCTCAAGCAAACCATAGACGGCAACGCTCATAGGAATACCTAATCAACCAAAGGTCAATAACATATAAGGCGGAGCCTCACCTCGGTTATGGGAATTATCGGACACTGAAATGTTCTAAATAGCACCAATGGCGACTGCAATGTGGGCATTCGGGGTACCAGGAAACTGGTGACCGGAATGGGAATTGGGGATCCCTTTAAGCTAGGGAGTGAAGAGTTCTGGCTTTCGCAGGCACTATCAGAGTAGGAGCACAAGAGAAGTTGTCCCTAAGTCCATAAGTCCTTAAGAGAACATGGTTAGTAGACAGACAAAGGTGGAGCAAACCTTTGAGAGAATAACAAAGGGGGGCAGTCGCATCTTTGATCCTGAGAAACAACCAAGTCTTACACATTTTTCAAAGGCCGGCAGGACAACAACCAGACCTGCTACCGAAATGAAAAATAGTGCAAAAGAAAGCTGGAGAGATTTTCTTCAATAATACGAAACCGAAACAGGGTCCTTAGTTAGAGGACCCTGCCAGGGGTCCCAACTAGAGTCAATAGTCCAAGGAACCGAAAGGACTGGAAAATACATTTTGGTTTTTGGATTGGTTTGACTTCTGACCCCAGAAGGACCTGTGGTTTTAGCTCCTCATTGAGCACCCTGTGCTTGAAGCCATGCGGGGAAATGGCTGCCAGTTAGCCTGATTAAAGCGCCCGGGTTCTTTTAGATCCGGAAATGCAAAATCTCTTCAAAGTCACCCAGAAAGGCCATTTTAGTCACCAGACATGGTGATAGGTTGGGGTTTGTCCTAACAGTACAATTATCCTAAGCGTTGGCCAGGTGGTGTTTGAATGTGTGACCTCTTTCCTGTTGCTTTTGGCAGGCCAATACTAAAGGCAACCAAGTAAACCATGACCCCAGGAGGGACCAATAGTATAAAGAAAAACCTCCCCTTATAGAGAAATTTCAGGGTTTTTTGCGTACATGCCGAGGTTTTCAAGGCTATTATTTCCATGATGGGATGAGCTATTCCAAATTTGGAAAGTTTTAACCTTTTCGGAATTTGACATACTTTTCGGAAAATAATTTTATTTTCTAAAATAAACTACCTTTTTAGGAAATTACACTGTAAAACCATAGGTAAGCAATTCAAAAAAACCCTGGCACATATTACTAAGAGCTATGCATATTAGCGATTGATAAAAAGCTGTGCATAATTATGCACGCGTGTTTCAAATGAAAATAGCATTTTTTTTAATTTCTTGGGAGCCCCTCGGCAGGGGGTAAAGACCGCTTGTTGTGGGCCGAGAGAATCTTAATAAATTAATTATTGTGTTCTAGTTCGTCTGAGGAGACCTCTCTGGATGAAATAAAGCTGGCGTTGTCACGAACACCCAGCAGATACAACCATCATGTCATTTTAAGCGAGGACTAAAGTTTATAACCCAGTCGCATAAGTGACAAAAGCTGGGTCATGAAGAACCATAACACTACCGATCCCTGCAAGGCGATGCACCTATCAATGTGTACAGAAAACCTTTTTGCATAAAAATACTACTGTACTCTGGATCAAATATTTTTGTTATTCACGAAAAATTGATAAAGGAATTAAATATTCCATATGAATCTCGTCAGGATCCTATTCCTATACTAGGATTTACAAGAGCCCAATTCTCTACCGGAAAGGATTATACCTGTCCTCTCTACCTGAAGATTGGAAAAAAGTAAGATTTGTCAAAAATCGTGCGCGAAATCGCACCTACTGCAAATTACGGAATAATAATTCCATTTAGGTGGTGGAATGAGGAACATACAAAAGAGAAAATACATGACTCAGGAAACTGGAGTTTTGAGGCTCCAGGATGTCAGTTCTATCTTTTACCAGAAGACTAAGGCATTTCTACAGCGTAGGATAAGCTGTTATTGGAAGATCCAGAGGCAGTAGTTATTGGAAGAATTGCGAGAATAGATGATGAGGAAGAACTAGTCCTCGATTCACTTCCCTAACAATATCACGGTTACAAGGACCTTTTTCGCGTGTCAACTGCAGCAAAATTATCCTCTCATAAAACCTCTGATCACGTGTAACAGGGGGACCCTATAGGAAGATGGATCCTAAGGTTGCGACTGCACCAAAAGACTCAACGCAAAGTTCACAAAAGGTAAAGATAAAATAATTGAATCAAATGATAAAACTTAATATGGTTAAGCCTGAGCTTCCCTCAATTCAAGTCTTCTGGAGAGGATCATTGGTTATCAGAGTAGAGTGCCGTTCGCGTTTACTTAAGTAGAATTATAAAGCCAACGACACCCGTCCCTACTCTGACCGTTAAGAGAGCTCCCTTCTCCACTCTGGGATCATCGGCCACATGGCCCTTCCGGAATTAACTTCAGGGCCTGTGGATCGCTCGGATAAGTTGTGTCCGTTCTATCATAAAGGTTTTCTGCAATGCATTTTGATTATGCCTGCAGGAGAGAAAAACCTTTCCGATCGCCGTTTTGTCAATGGCCAACAAACAATCCGACTTTGAACCCAAACCTAGGTATGAGACTCAGTAGCCCTATGGCTTTTCCGTCTATGCAAGCACTGCAGTCAACTGTGTCTACTTGGCCTATCGGCAGCTTTTCTTGTGACTGCGTAGCTCCCCCGGTAAGTGTCTGAACTCAGTTGGCTAAATAGGCACTACCTATAGCCAACCGTTCCGGGATCACCTTAGCCGTGATAAGACTGAATGCCTCTTAGAGTCCTGTAATGTCCCTCAGTAATGGTATAGCGCCTGGGCTATCGTTGTGTGATCAGTAGAGTTTTATCCAGACAAACTTCCGTTTATCCCCAACTCTCAGATAGCTATTCCGTGGGATCCCCATACCTCCTATAGGGATTATAGGCACCTAGAGTACCCTCGGAAGGCCATCTGATGTCAATACTAACAACTTGCCCCGATCGGCAGTCGCCCACCCCTATATATATCCTGCGGACAACATCTGGTCGTAAGGACGGCGGTGACGTATACGGGGTTACGCTACCACCTTGGATTTCTCAGGTTTGTTAAGCTTTTACCAACTGTCACCCTTTCCCACCCGTCGCAAGGGGCGAAAATGGGAGCCGCAAGGGGGTGTTGGACGTGCCAAAATCACTCCAAACACTCTAGGGTACTTGTAGTAGGATTTCGCGTTTCGTGTAACGTTAGGGGAGGGTAACTTGAGGTCCACGATTTCATCTGCGGTCCCCAAGGTAGGGTAACTGGGCCCTATCATGGTGCAAATCGCTGTGGAGGTCTGTGTAACGCCCCTTTGCGTCACCAGGAGGTTCCGCGTAACTGACCTATTTGTTACACTCAATTCCCAAAGCCAGAAACAACTGGTTAGACGAATGTAGCACGCCCGGCGGCGTCTACACTGCTTACCATGTTTTCCTATGGCTTCCCAGTTACTCTGCCTAAGTGGTTACCCTGCGTACCTGAGGAGATGGGTTACCCTATCTAAAGCGTTACCCTGCCTAACCATGCTTCCGGGTTACCCAACTCAAGAGGGTTACCCTGCCTGACTGTAGCTCCGGGTTACCCTGTCTAGCGGGGTTACCCTACCTAAGTGTGCACGAAGGTTACCCGGCCTTGCTGGGTTACCCTATCTAACTAGTACATAAGTACCCTTTCTTCATTAAAGGTACTTATGGTTGCTATGTCACTTTGCAGGTGTCTGGTACCGTTCCTATCCACGTCTTAGTAGGACCACTAGCTGGGCTAAGATTCGGTAAGCTATAACAACTAATCTAGGTGTCGTTACACTACTCCTCTCTTCCATAAGTCTGTCCTCAGACTTAGTTTTCTTGTGTGGGCTGATTTTTTACTACTTATCCCATTTTCAGGTACTTTCATACACGGTGATCCCTTGGCTTAGCTGGATACTGGTCATGAAAACTCAGCAAGGCCTCTCCTGCGGTTCCTTCCAACATCTCGAACTGCTCCCATGAATTTTCTTCACTCCCATAACCGTCCCACGACACCAAGTATTGTACAAACCGGAGTGGGAATTTTGCTTTCATACTTCCATACCACTGGCTATCTACTATGGCTCTTATTATATAGCTGGGCTCCGAATTCCCGATGTCAGGTTCTGGTATGTCTTTAGCAGGTCTGACTACCAGATCCTGATGGTAAGGTTCCCGAAGTCCCACATTGAAGACTGGATGTATTGTCCACCTTGCAGGCAGCTGTAGCTCATAAGCACGTGTCCCTATTCTCCTCTTAACTACAAAAGGTCCAAATCTCAGGTACTCTAGTTTCTCCATAGGTCGCTTAGTGCGAATGTTACGTCGGTCCAACATAACACGGTCTGCCTTCATAGCTCTGCCTTGCTCTACATCCTCCCGGGTGACATACTCCGGTGATGGAAGACGCTTCTGGTCATGCCATTTCCGCTGTCGTTCCTGTGCCCTTCGTAGTCTCTCTCGAATGTTTTGCCATGTGCCCTCCCAATCCTTGACGACAGGTTCACCGTTTGGGTGTATACTTTGATGTTCAGACACTGCCCCGGACCAATTGGTCCGTGGCACAAACCCGTAGTTCGCCTCGAAGGGTGACACCTTCAACGACTCGGATACTGACGTATTGTATGCGTGCTCCGCTAAGGGTAGCAGTCCAGCCCAATCGTCTTGCTGGTAGGAACAGTAACTTCCGAGATACTATTCTAAGGTCTGTTTAAACCTCTTAGTTTGCCCATCTGTTTCCGGATGGAAGGCCGTAGATACATTGAGTTTGACTTGTAGTAGATCCATGAGACTCATCCAAAACTTGGATGTGAAACGGGTATCGCGATTAGAAATGATAGATTCTGGGAGCCCATGCAATCCCCAAATCTCCTTTAGAAATATGAGAGCAAGTTCCTTTATGGGCACCTCAGTTGCTAAAGGGATAAAGTGAGCCATCTTGGAGAATCTATCCACAATGACTCAAATCTTTGTATATCCCTCTGAGTTTGGTAATGCCACAATGAAGTCCCTGGAAATAGCATTCCATGGTCCCATCGGAACTTCAATAGGCTCAAGCAAGCCAAACTTCTTATGCCGGATCGTTTTGCTTCCTTGGCATACATCACAGGTCCGAACATATACAGTGATGTTTTCCTCCATTCTCGGCCATTAGAAGTTTGCCTTAACTCGTGCTATTGTCTTGTATGTTCCAAAGTGTCGAGCGATGTGTGAATCATGTTCTGCTTCCATGATTGTTCGCTCAAGCCCCTCGTCTTTCGGAACATACCACCGATTCTTGTAGGTGAGCAAGTCCTTTTCCACATCGAAATGGGCATCCACAGTGTTACTTTTGTTAACCACTGCCTGCAATACTACCAGGTACGCCTGATCTAGTTTCGCAGCAGCACGCAAGGCTCTCAGAAATCCAGACTGCCGGTGAAACCCTTGACCAGTAAGTAGCATCTGTGGGCGCAGGAGGTCTCGTTCCTGCTGTATGTGCCACTACCCAGGCCGAAAAAATGTTTGTAGTAGAGGATCACTCCCCCCTTCCGGGCGGTAGTCCCTATGCCGCAATAACCCATCTACCTTCTCATTAAGCCGGCCTTTTCGGTATACCACCTTGAAGTTAAACGGCTGTAGGAATTCCGCCCAGCGGTGTTGCCTCCGGTTTAGGAACTTGGTACTATTAAAGTACTCCAGATTCTTGTGGTCTGTATATACCACAATCTGGTCCTCCACCGAGCGTAATAGATGATCCCATTCCTTGAATGCTGTGACGATTGCCGTCATCTCTTTGTCGTGAACATCGTAGTTCACCTCCGTAGGCAGGAACTTCCTACTGTGATAGGCCACTGGGTGCCATTTCTGGTCATCACATAATTGGGATAGCACACCACCTAATGCGAAACCACTGGCGTCTGTCTCCAACTTAGTTGGATCAGAGCCATCAAAGTGTGTCAGAATGGGACCAGTGGTGAACAACTCTTTTAGATGTTCAAATGACTGCTCACAAGCAGGCGACCAGTCCCACTTTACATCCTTCTTGGTCAGATCCGTCAGAGGTTTTGCCACTTTACTAAACCTGTTGATGAATCGACGATAGAAGTTCGCAAAGGCTATGAAGCATTGAACGTCAGTTATGTTCTGAGGAATCTTCCAATCCTTGATCTCCTCTACCATACCAGTCGTCATAGATATCCCATGCTCAGATATCTTATACCCTAGGAATTCACTTCCCTTTGGTGGAAGGTGGACTTCTAGATGCTAACGCAAAGACCTGCCTTGTACAGTCTCTCCATTACTTGACGAACTAACGAAACATGTTCTTCAATCGTCTCTGAGTATATCAAGATGTCATCCATATAGGCGATGACTCCTGCATCAAGCATATCCCTGAATACGCTATTGATCATCCTCTGGAAGGTAGATGGTACGTTGCATAGCCCAAACGGCATTACCGTATACTCGTACAGGCCATAACACTCTTAAAGGAGGTTTTCCATTCTTCACCCAGTGCCATGCGGATGAGATAATAGCCATTTTTTAGGTCCAGCTTAGTGAACACTGTGGCTTTCCCAAGCCTATCTCGTAGCTCATTCATTAAAGGCAAAGGATACTTGTTCTTAATAGTTATCATATTTAGCCCTCTATAGTCGATACATAAGCGAAGCGTTCAATCTGGCTTCGGCACAAAGAGGATAAGGGCTCCGGCGGACGACGTAGAATGCCGGATCTTCCCTTGTTCCTCCATTTCCCGTATGTAGTCATAAAGTACATCTAATTCTTGCTTAGATAGGGGGTATATGGGCCCCGATGGTGGTTTGGCCTCTGGCTCGAGTTCAATCCTGTGATCACTCTCAGTATGCCGGGGAAGGGAAGTTATATTTTCTTGACTGAAAATATCTGCATAATCCCTATATTCTGGTAGTAGGCTGACACTAATGTCCTTGCCATCTTCTCCTATATATATTGCCATACTCAAAAGGTACACCTGACTACTATCCTCGGCTAGGAGTTCTTCACTGTTGAAGAACTCCATTCGTCGCTTGGCGAAAAGACAGTTTGTCTTACAGTATTCTGAACGCCACTTCAGAATACCTGTTTCCTAGTCAATATCGGGATTGTGGTCCTTCAACCACGACATCGGAGGATAGCCGTCTACTTTTGTGTCCGGCATATCTGCAAGTTCGAACCTTATATCATTCACAAGGTCGCCTATCTTCATTCTCACCGTCGTGGTGTAATGTTCCCCGGACCCTGAAATCTGATTGCCACTTGGATCAGAGATTGGTGTCGGATGTTTCCGACGGATACATGGTAATTGGGCTTTCTTCACCCATGTGCTACTTAGCACGGCACCCGTAGCGCCACTGTCCAACAGAAGTAAGGCTTCCTTACTATTTCTATGCTTCTTGAAATTCCAGTCCAAGCAAACTTTCAAGTTTATTGACCTAGTGTGGAGCGGCGGGCCTACTAGCCTCGGCCACTTAGCGCGTCTTTTTTCGTTAACAGGTTTTGTTCGCTTAAGCGTCATAATGTATTTCTCGTTATATAATAAAGTTGTGGTGTTAACTATCACGCCTGCGAGATTTCGGGTATTTAACCCTCCTCAGGTAAACTTGTAAATAAGTTCAATTGCATAATCTAGTCCTACCTGATTGATATACATAAGTGAAACAAAACCAATGAAACCAGACTACCTCTATCGGTCTTCCCCAAGGAAAGCAAACAACAAAGGAACTAAGAAATAAACCCTCGCAAAACCTTAACAAAAGAAAACCTGTAATCCCACCCTGTCCTCACAGTGGCGGATCAGCCTTCTTCTTTTGTAAGGGTGAGGGGACTCACCTAGTCCAATTTCCCTTTCCTTCTACCCTTTTCCTCCGCGCCTTAATGCAAAGAGTGGTAGTCAGCTTTCTGGTATCTCAGACACTGCCTAAAGGGCTTACCTAATTACTTCCATCGATGTCAACCTCCAAAATCGCAGGAGAGCCGTCGACCTCGGTAACCCTTTTGACAACCGGGGGCGGAGCCTCAATGCGACGGTGTTTAGATACCGTAGGTGCTAAATGCTCAGCCTCAAAAGTAGACCGCTTGCGTGAGGGTTTGATTGATTGCACTACTGGTTCGGGAGCAGTACACTGTTTCCAAAAGTGACTCTTGGTCCCATACCGCGAACATTGCTTTAACCAATGGGGTTTGTCAATCAGAGTAGTCGGAATATTCTGATGTTTGATTACATAGTCTGATTTCTTAACCCGGCAGGGGTTGGCTGTACTCACTTGAGGCCCGGGATTTCGGTTCCCTGGGCCTCGCTCCTTCTTTCGTTGTCGCTTAGCCACCGCGGACCTGTCATCTCCTCGTTCGTGGGTGTTAGGCTTTTCCTTGACAACCGTTCTGTTGAAGGATGCAATGTCTACCAGCTGATGGCCGGTATTGCGAAGTAGGTTTAGGTAATCGATGTATGCTTGCGGGTGTGGAGTTTTCAGTCCCCAAGCATTTCGCAATTCAGCGGTCATGCTGATGCGGGCCTTGTCCTTCACTACTACCGCGTCCTTATGCAACTCACTGGCTAAGCGAATGAGTTCATCGACAAATTGGTCCACCTTTCCTGGCTTCATAGCCAAACCATTCCACTCACGAAGAGCACGATCCCGATCTGAGTGACCACCGAAACTGGACTCTATTCGTTTTCGGAAGCCTCCCCAAGTGTGCAACTCATTGCTTGGTTAAATGTCACTCCTGCCCAAGGAGCGGCATCCTGGCTAATGTGCACTAAGATGCTGTTGTACCATTTCTTTGCGGCCCCTTCAAGAAGGGCGATGATCAGGCTGACTTTATCCATATCAGACAGCTTACAGTGTCGATAGTAGTCACACCTAATCTCCGCATCTTGGATGAATCGCTCTGTGTCAAGTGGGTCTCCATTGAACCCCTTAATCTCCAACTTCTCGAGCTTCTTCTGCCGAGTGTGGGATTTCTTGTTGGATCTTAGAAGAAAGTCCGTCAAGGCTTGATACCGCTCATCATACCGTCGCTTCTTAGCCTCATTCCAGCGCCACTTGCGTCGGCCCAGAAATCTGCTGAGATCGGTGAGGGAGGAGGAGAGTTCGTCGCTACTGCTCGAGGAGTCGGAATAACCCGGTTCTCCTGCTTCGCTGACGTTTCCACCCCCTGGTGGTTTGCTACCACCATCTCCATATCTGCTAAAGTGGTCCTCCGAGCTATCGTGACTGGCCTCTGGGAGAGAAGCTTCCGGAGGGGAAAACAGTCTTGTGGGAGGTGTGGGTGATGGAGGACCTTTAGCAGCAAGGACCTTATCCACTCCCCTCTGAACTAACTGTTGGAAGCGGGGACAAGCTCCATCATCCGTATGGTCTTCCGAACCACTGAAACGACCATGGGTCTTTTTCAACTTCGGACCTTTGGGATTTTGCATTATCGGTTCACTGCTGCCTTTCGTACATGGTGGGCTATGGTGAAATGCGATATTCCCATCAGGTCTTCCCTCGATCCTACAAGCAGGAGAACAATAAGCTGTAGCCGTCTGCGCTTCTAACCCTGGAAACCCAGTCCTCCTGGCGCTGCCCGTGGGTTTGGCTGGAGCCGGCGGTGCTGTCGTGAGGACAAGTGGTGCCGGGTTTCTGGTGTGGCTGGCAAGGGGGTTGCCTCTGCCACCGCATATGGTCGCTCAGCTTCTTAAACTATAGTTGGCGTTGATGGCACAGCCGGAAGTGCTGCAACGGCGGTTTTAGTTTTAAGTTTTGAGGGTCTCTTGTCCTTTGTTACCCCTGCGAGGCGTGAAGATCTCCACACCGTGCCTGAGCCCGAAGGGCGCGGACATCGGCTGGCTAGGCGGGCTTCAACAGCGAGGGCAAAAGGTGATACCCGCGATGTGCCTGGAGTGAGGCCAATTCCCAAAGCTTTCCTGGCATGTGGCGTTAAATGCTCTTGCCATGTGACATTTGCCATGGCTTCCTCAAATTGCGGGGCAAAACTGATCGGTCCTGTGCGGACCAGGGGAAGCGGAGGAGCTTGCTCCATAATCACATCATTTTCGGAATCAATGCTGATTCCTTGACTCACAGCCCACTCGAGGGCCTTTAGGCGACCCTTCAGTGCTTGCGCTGTCATGACCTGCTGGCGATAGGCATCTTGGACCTTCTTTACCCAGTCGGTGGCCATGTTGACCGTTTTCTCTTGAAAATAGGTCTGCTTTGCGTCCACAAAGCATTCGAGTTGGGACTCTGCTACCACGAACCTACGGCCTACTTCATGTAGGATGTAATTCTCAAAGACTTCATCGGTAAAACGTTCAAAAGTAACCCCTTCAGGGACCGCCTCAGGTACCATCACGGAGGGATTGTGGGTGATGGATTCCATGAGTGCCCTAGGATGGGGGACCACCATGGTCTGACATTCCTCAGGCACCTCAATGGGTGCCGCTTCAATCAACTTCGTAACCGCCTCCCAACCCCGGCCCCTTAGGTCTGCGATAAAATCATAGTCTAAGAGGGGACCCGCTGTGGAAGGGACGGTAGTCCGTTGTAAACGCGTAAGAGACATTTCAGACATAATATCTTTCACCCTGGGCTACTTGTTCCTGACAAGGTTACCTGTACTCGTAAATGTCAGAAAGGGGTCTCGAGGAGCAACAATTCTCAGGAGTGAGTTAAGCGTAGAGCTTAACGATATACTGTAACGGGGGCACACTATAGGAAGATGGATCCTAAGATTGCGACCACACCAAAAGATTCAATGCAAATTTCATAAAAGGTAAAGATAAAATACTTGAATCCAATGATAAAACTTAATATCGTTAAGCCAGAGCCTTACTCAATTCAAGTCTTCTCGAGGGGATAGTTGGTTATTAGAGTAGAGTGCCGTTCGCGTTTACTTAAGTAGAATTATAAAGCCAACGACACCAATCCCTACTCCGACCATTAAGAGAGCTCCCTTCTCCACTCAGGAATTATCTGACACATGGCCCTTCCGGAATTAACTTCAGGGCCTGTGGATCGCACGGATAAGTTGAGTCCGTTCAATCATAAAGGTTTTCTGCAATGCATTTTGATTCTGCCTGCAGGAGAGAAATACCTTTCTGATCGCCGTTTTGTCAATGGCCAACTGACAATCCGACTTTGAACCCAAACCTAGGTATGAGACTCAGTAGCCCTATGGCTTTTCCGTCTATGCAAGAACTGCAGTCAACTGTGTCTAGTTGGCCTATCGGCAGCTTTTCTTGTGACTGCGTAGCTCCCCTGGTAAGTGTCTTTACTGAGTTGGCTAAATAGGCGCTACCTATAGCCAACCGTACAGGGATCACCTTAGCCGTGATAAGACTGAATGCCTCTTAGAGACCTGTAATGTCCCTCAGTAATGGTATAGCGCCTGGGCTATCGTTGTGTAAGTTGTAGAGTTTTATCCGGACAAACTTCTGTTTATCCCCAACTCTCAGATAGCTATTCCGTGGGACCCCCATACCTCCCATAGGGATTATAGGCACCTAGAGTACCCTCGGAAGGCTATCTGATGTCAATACTAACAACTTGCCCTGATCGGCTGTCGCCCACCCCTATATATATCCTTCGGACAGCATCTGGTCAGAAGGACTGCGGTGACGTATACGGGGTTACGCTACCACATTCTCTTTCTCAGTTTTGTTAGGCTTTTACCAACACTCACCCTTTCCCAGCCGTCGCAAGGGGCGAACATGGGAGCCGCAAGGGGGTGTTGGACGCGCCAAAATCACTCTAAACACCCAGGGGTACTTGTAGTAGGATTAGGCGTATCGTGTAACGTTAGGGGAGGGTAACTTGAGGTCCACGATTTGATCCACGGTCCCCAAGGTAGGGTAACTGGCCACTATCATGGTGCAAATCGCTGCGGAGGTCTATGTAACGCCCCTTTGCGTCACCAGAAGGTTCCGCATAACTAACCTATTTGTTACACTCGATTCCACGAGCCTGAAACACCTAGTTACACGAATGTAGCACACCCGGCGGTGTCTACACTGCTTACCATGTTTTCCTCTGGCTTCCCAGTTACCCTGCCTAAGTGGTTACCCTGCCTAACGGAGGAGATGGGTTACCCTATCTAAAGGGTTACCCTGCCTAACCATGCTTCCGGGTTGCCCTACTCAAGATGGTTACCCTGCCTGACTGTAGCTCCGGGTTACCCTGTCTAGCGGGGTTACCCTACCTAAGTGTGCACCAAGGTTACCCGGCCTTGCTGGGTTACCCTATCTAACTAGGTACCTAAGTACCCTTTCTTCATGATAGGTACTTATGGTTGCTATGTCACTTTGCAGGTGTCTGGTAGCGTTCCTATCCACGTCCTAGTAGGACCACTGGCTGGGCTGGGGTTCGGTAAGCTATACCAACTGATCTAGGGGTCATTACATCACGCTATTGACCTCAAACCAGACTCTCCACCACCCTGCAAACCAATTTATCGGCTGTCCGAGAAACAGCGAAAAGCATTAAGAACATATTTGGATAATATGTTAAAAAAGGAAAGATATCCCCCAGCAAGTCTCCTGCTCGAGCACCAATACTTTTTGTTCCCAAACGGGATGGACACCTCAGATTCGTAGTAGACTACCGCGGGTTGAACAAAGTGACCATCTACAATAAGCACCCCTCCCTCTGTTGACTGAACTACAGGACCGTGTTCAAGGAGCAACTATTCTCACTAAACTAGACCTCAAAGATGGATACCATCTAATCCGCATAAGGAAGGGTGATGAATGGAAAACTGCCTTTCGCACGAGATATGGTCTATATGAATTCAAGGTCATGCTAGTTGGAGTTGTCAATGCACCTGCAACTTTCCAGTCAATTATGACTATGATCCTAAAGGATTTCCTGGATGAAGGAGTAGTAGTATATATCGATGATATGCTCATATACTTAAAAACGGAAGAGGATCACGTCATATTAGTACAGAAGGTACTGGAACGACTACGGGAATATCATATGACCATATCCATGGCAAAGAGCACATTCCATGTCAAATGTGTGGTGTTTCTGGGGTATATAGTTGCTGTTGATAGAGTCACTATGAGTGAGCGCAAAGTTGAAACAATCAGGGCCTGGCAACCACCTACCACGGTAAAAGAAATACAAATCTCTATGGGATTTGCCAATTTTTACTGACGATTCATAAAAGATTTCTCAGCACTACGAGTACCAATTACCAATTAATTGAAGGGAAATCCAAAGGATTTTGCATGGGGAGAAATACATCAAATTGGTTTTGATGAACTCAAACGACGGTTTATTACAGCTCTCATACTTTGTCACTTTCATCCTTAAAGAGAAACGGTAGTGGAAACTGATGTAAGCATTTATACTTTTGGATGTGTTCTGCGTCAATATATGGATAAGAAGTTGCATCCGGTTGCATTCCATTCGACGAAGCTTACCCAGGCAGAACGCAACTAGGATATCCATGATAAGAAACTATTGGCAATATTAGTTGCTTTGGAAGAATGGCCACACTACCTGGCAGGAACTGATGAATCTTTCACCATCTATACCGATTATCAAAATCTACAATACTTTCTCCCAACAAAGGCCTGGTCAGCACGACAAATCCGATGGCCCCAAAAGTTAACAGATTTTAACTCTAAAATCATTTATAGACCTGGGACCAAAGGAGGTAAACCTGAGGCATTAAGCAGGTGGCCAGAGTACGGCTCTGAGGAGGGAGCTGAGTATGCCAAGCATGCTATACTTCAGTCGCATTACTTTGGAACCCTCCTGAATAACCAATACTTAGTAGTGTCAGTCACATGGGGAATGGAAAATTAGGAACAACCCCAACCAGGATTGCCAAAAGAGTAAAGTACCAGTTTGGTTAGGGTTAAACTTTTACAACAGGAAGCAAGAATTCCTACTCGAGGTTCCAAGTTAGCGGCAGGACATGACATATACAGTACTGAAGATACTATAGTTCCTAATAAATGGCAAGTGCTCATAGGGACTGGATTAGCTATCAGACTACCAATTGGAACATATGCCCGTATGGCACCACGGATTGGTTTGGCAGTCAAGTATGGTATTTCCATTGGAGTGGGAGTAGTGGATGCGGATGATAGGGAGGAGGTTAAGATCCTCCTAGTCAACAGTACTGATAAGGCCTTTTAGGTACGGACCGGAGACTGCATAGTGCAAATGATTGTGGAAAAAATTGATGAGAGAGAACTTCATGAAGTGAGGGAGTTGGAAGATACAGAACGGGAAGGACAGGGATTTCGGAGCTCGGGTATCCAGTTGGAAGAAACTCAGCCACAATTTTCTTTCCTACATTCTAATGCCTAACACGAGTTCCTGGATATAACCGATATTGCCCTTCACCCAATATGGACCAAAGGAGAAACCTCAATGTCCAACACAATAATTGCTAAGTGCGATGTCAAGAAATTTGATATGAACTTCATGGCAAGGGTAAAAGAAAGAGCAAAGGATGATCAAGAGTGGACGCGTATGAAGCGGGAGTTACAACAATTAGGAGATGATGAAAAGCCAATGCCAAAGCAATGGTCCATCACGGATGGAATTCTTTTCTACAAAGAACGCCTACATATTCCCGAGGACGAAACTCTTCAAACCGATATTGCAAAAGGTTGTCATGACTCAAAAGTTGCAGGACATTTCGCTCCAGAAAAAACTCTAGAGATTATCAGTAGGGCTTTTTACTAGAAAGGAATTACGAACTGGATAAACAACTATGTACGGTCATGTACAGAATGCCAAAAGGCCTTGGCACCAAGACACGCACGCATTGGCCTACTACAAACATTAAAAGCACATTTTACAGCTTGGGCATCTACCTTGGTAGATTTTATTACGCAACTACCCAAATCTGCGGGTTACAGCCAAATTATGGTAGTAGTTGACAGATTCAAAAAAATAGAACATTTTATCAGTCTGGAGCAAAATGCGACCACAAAGGATGTCACTCAGGCATTTATCAAAGAAGTTTGGAAACTGTATAGTCTACCAACTAAAAACATCCCAGACATGGACACAAAGTTTGCAGGAGAATTCTGGGAGTCTCTGTGCAGGATGTTAGGCATAAAGAGAAAAAGGTCTACCGCATACCACCCTCAAACTGCTGAACAAACGGAAAGGGTCAACCAAGTCCAGGGTGGATACCTGCGAATATTTGTCAACTATAATCGGCATGATTGCTACCACCTTGTACCATTAGCCGAGTACGAATATAACAACTCCGTAACAAGCTCCCATGGAATAACACCATTCTTTGCAAACCATGGTTACCACCCTCAAACAGAATGGATAAAGGAGCAAGAAGCCCAGAATCCCGAAGTTACTATGTATGCTCACTGGATGAAAACAATACATGAAAAGGCAAAGGAATAACTTGAAAAGACTCGAGAAGGAATGAACAAATACTATGACCGCAAGGCTTACAGTCAACCAGACTTCAAAATTGGTGATTTGGTTATGCTAAATGTGAAGAATATCTGCACTAAGCGACCGTCTAAGAAGTTGGCACCAAAATTATACAGTCCATTCAAAATCCTGGAGCAACGAGGTGACCTAGCCTGCGAGTTGTATTTATCTGAACGCAGGAAAATCAATCCGGTATTCTATGTATCGCTACTTATGCCATACAGAACTACAGTTCGACAAGGCCGAGAACAAGCACCCATTATACCAGAAGATATTGAAGGTGACCTAGAATGGGAGGTGGAAAGAATGATTAAGAGTGAAATAATCTCTTATGAAAGAAGATTCAAAGGACGGTCAAGAACCATCCAAGAACTGCGATACTTTGTTAAGTGGAAGGCATGTTCTGAAGATGAGAACACCTGGGAACCACTGGAGCACTTACAGCATGCTCAAGTATTGTAAAAGAGTTTGATAAGGAAAATCCGGATATGCCTAGGTTGGGCTAAATAGTATCTACGGAAAGGTTTTTCCTGCTGTGGCCAAGTTATCGCACAAGGTTTTTTAACCCTACTGGAAGGATTAATAAAAGGTTATATTGCTTCAGAGACTAAGCCTAGAAAGGGGGAGCTGATATTACACATATGGGAAATGGTACAAATTAGTTGATGTGATAGTATATAGAACTGGGAGGTTAATATATGACTACAACCCATGCTGGCAAGAAGTAGTATCTATAGCAGAGCTGTTCAGCCTCGGTGAAAGATCTAAACTCTATGTACAGAGTACTATGACTCTTGATAATCCGAATGCATCTGCACTTGAGTGCATATATGCAGGAAAGACGGCCATCCAGAATGATCAAATGGTATTCCGTAGGATGTTTGCATCTGGGCTACATCTACTTGAACTTAGTTCATTTGGCTAATGAATTGAAGGCTATTTACTGGTGGAGTGCTAGACTCCCTCAGACGACTAAATAGTTCAGAGGATCATATAACCGAGCAGGGCATACATTTTTAGGGTCAAACTTGGTTTCCACTTTCCATGACCCTGGCCATGATATCTAAGGATACTTCATATATATGGCTAACATAAGTACCAGGAGAATTGTATAAATAGCTAGCAGTTCGCCATAGTTAAGGGATCATATAGCAACGGAGAAGAGACCTTAACAATATATTCAGTTATTAGTTAAAAAACGACTTTAAATCTTTCGAGAACAATCTTTACCATATATCTTTATTATCACTGCAGCTTTCCTGATGGTTCTCCTATCCTCTCTATAAAAGCACGGCCTAGGCAATTCAGCAGTACTGAATTGGCTATCCCGCAACATCATTAATATTCTTTGAACAAACATGTCTGACTGCCTATTTCTCCGCCGAAAAATATGATGTCCCGAGTGCGATATGTGTCCTCCTTGTACCCGACTACACCCCTTACTCCTACTGAGGGGCCAGGACGGGCAGGTTATTCACCTCCATCTATCTGTACTGGCTCTGATCTCAAATGTGGAGGATGAGTATCAGGTTGAGAAAGGGGATGACTTCATATTCCCGTTGAGGGATCTAGTACCCTAGCTGCTGCTATCACAAGGATTATTGTCTGTTGGAAGGGTCAGTGGGAAGAGTAATTGCACCTGTAGGGGATTGAGTGTTGAGGACGGAGGTGTAAAGACCGAAAATCTGGAGTATATTTAGGAACAGGATCTGCCGGGGCAAGATTGCTGGTGATGTGATTAAGCTGGGGCGGCGGGGTGAGGGAACCCAGTTTTGGCTGGGAGGGAGGTTGGATGTCCTTAGCCATCCACATCAAGCCTCTTGTAGGGCGCGAAACATGCGGTGCTAGAATCCATGATCTCATTGCTAGCGAAGCGAGGAATTCCTGCCAGGCGCAAGCCTTCTTGCTTGGAAATCAACTTATATGAGTGAAGTAGCGGTATTTGATAGAGGAGACTTTGACCAAGGATGGAAATAAATCTTAATGTCCAGTTAGCTTATTGTATGGGTATAAGAAGACTTTGATGGAAGAGTTTAAACACGCAGGCGCAATCAGTGTTGCTGGGGTTGAGGAGGATATCAGCAGGAAAGTTGCGCCAGAGGAGGTTGTGGTGAATATAGAGGAGGTGTAAGCATGAGCCACAGCTATGACCCAAGGGGTGGAAGAGGTGACGCCTAAGGAGATATACATGGTGAAATGAAGTGCCAGTGCAGGAGATCAAGACTCAAAGGTAAGGCGACTTATTGGCGATTTCCAGGTCCGTATTGGTGTAGGAAATTATACCTTTGTTTTCTGACAACTTATGAAGTCATGTACATTCCCTCTGGATCCCAAGTAACGCATCCCCTTTCCCACTCCCACCCTCTCCCCATGGTGTCAACTGCCTAAAGAAGCTTCATGAAACCCTTAACCAAGCGCTAAAGCCTGCTAAATGCAAATACGACCCTGTAACAGAATTCTACTATCTTGCTACTATTATTACTGACTTGATATTGGTTATTACTTATTTGGGTTGATACTTGATAAGCGCTACTATTTGGTTGTCCCTTCCTACTTGGTTATAACTTCCTAACTGGTTATTCTTTCCTTGTTTTGCTTATCACTTCCCCTTCTTGCTTCTACTCATTTGAGTATTGCTATGCTCCCGCTATACCTACTGGATTTGTATAGTATTAGCGATTTCTTGTTCCTTCCTGTTTGGATTACATTACTTGTTTTGTTAGCTCCATCCTGTCACTTTTAACCCTCTGTTTTCGCAATATAGTTACCTTGTTATGCTGCCTCTGTTAGCATGTTGTTGGACAGGATGTTGGCACTTTTGTTTAGTTTTCCTAGCTACAATCTTTTGTATTTAAAGAGCCTGCAATCGCTTAAGGATTCGGACTCTCATGCCTCACAGGACTATCATCTTTAATACTACTAGTTGAACGAACACTCTATTAGTTCCTTACCTTTTACCTTGTCTATTGAAGACCTATCCATCGACGCTTCTCCATCTATCCTCATAGTATCTTCAGAGTGCCTTTGGCATTCTCGAGATACTACGGAGTAGGTTACTTACTAGAACACGCAAAATATATATAGAAAAAAGAAAAGGGAACAAAAGGTTAAAGTCATATCAGCTGGTTTAAGATATAGTTTAAAACGAGTAACTTGTCTATGATATCCTTAGCAGGCTAGAGAACCCCTTATAATTTTTTCAATGGCAATAACCCCTTCAAAGCAGGCATATTCATTTAAATATTTGGGTCGATTCTCTGACGAAGTTGTATCAAGAGCAAGGAGTTGCTTTTTGTGATTCAGCTTTAGAATGTGTTGGTCGTCACGAGCTGATAGATGTCGATAGGTTAATAGAAGTCCGCAATTTCGTATATCACTGGTAAGTGCCACTCCAATAACTCTAGACATCTTTCTGTAGGTTGAGCAGGGAAGTGCGTTAATACTTGCATATAGGTCCGCAGGTGATGGGAAATTACTTGTTGAGTGAGCAGAGATTGACTACTTGGAATGTCGACCCAAGAGGAAAGTGCAGAACAAATTTGGAAGGGTAAAGGGAATGGCTGAAGTGTAAAACTAGAATCGCCCTCTTCTTGATATATAAATCATTAGTAAATGCAACAAAATTCACTATTACTTGAAATAACAAGTCACAAAGAGAGATAAGAGAAAGTAAAGAAGTTGAAAAGTAAACAGAATAAAAAACTGCAGAAAAAAGTTGGGAAAGAAATAGTAAAATAAGTATGGTTCGTGGGATTCAAAATGTACAGCGAAAATTCATTGGTTTACATATTTGAAAGGCTCTATGAGTAGGGCCAGTAGGGAAGAAAAAAAACCTGTGGATATAAGAGAAGCTGTGGGTAAATACCTGTGAGGTTTTGTTTTAGCTACAGTGTTCATAGTGACAGAGTCTTTCTATTTTAAAAAGTTGAACTTTGATGGAAGAAGCAAATTTGTATTACGTTAGCCACAGTTTGAATACTGAGCAATTGAACATTTGTTATATAGGAAGTAGGGTTTTGGCTTAAGAAATGAGATTGTTCACTGTATATGCATAATATAACCTGTAACCATTAGTATTTTCATTAACTCTAATTCTTTATTCAGTAAATCTTGTTTATAGCTCTGTTATAATAGTTTCAGAACTGTTAGGAGTGACGTACCACTGCTCTCCATTACCTATTGCTTGATTTCCAATACATACAGTCCAATTCCTCTAGGTTCCGCATGCCTCCATGTAAAAAGCGAAAAGCTTCAAGTTGTACCATAGGACTACTAGGTGGACGGTCAAAGATATCACGATTGATATCGTACTCTGGAGTAGACAAAAGACAGTATCATAGTCAAGCACCAGGCTTGCCTTGTAAATTTGCACAGCCACATGTAACAAACCATTTTCAGCTTGATATACATTGTGAATGGCTCGAACCATAAAACATCTTATATCAAAAGACGAAAAAAATAGACCGTGTGTGAAACAAGAATTGAAAATATGAAAGGAAAAGAGGTAAGTTTGGGAGTTAGGCCAAGTGAGGGAGAGAGGATAAAGGGATGAAACTTGAGGAAGAAAAAAATCTAATTAGAGTAAGGGAATAAGGTTAGGGTAGTAATAGCAAAAACAGATCAGAGGATTAAAGGAGGTACTAGTTGTAAATAAATGTGAATGTAAAGGGAAAAAAAAAAGGAAAAAAAAAGGAAAAAAAAATAAGATATCATTGGAGTCAAGAGAGAATGTATTTGTGAGGGAGGAAATTGAGAGCGATAGTGGAGTTATAAGAGTAAGATCTTGAGAGGACTGTAAAGAATATTCAAGGAATAGAGTTGGTGGCTCATGTTCATTGTGAGATGAATTAAGCGATGATGAAAAGCTGGTAAGTAGAGGCGGTAAAGCATTTGGAGGATCAGTTGCATTAAACTTTGAGGAAGCTATTCTTATCAAGAGGCAAGTAAATTCTTTCAATGATACCCAACATGTAACGCCTCCCTGAATGTATCAGTCACCAAATGGGATGCGTATAGGGAAGGTATAACAATAGTAACTCAGATCTCAAACTGTTGGGAGTTCAACTTGGTATTAATACTATTGATCTCAATAAGTTGTTTAACAGCTGTCGATAACTATTTAGCCAGCCTTGCTAAGTCTTATACTTACTTGCTGTAGTTTCGTGCAAACTATAAAGAAGTAACTGCTCAACCAAGTATATTGAAAACTCTGTTTGTCGAAGTCTGCACTATCCAAGCTCCAGATGGACAGTCTTAAATACATCATCTTCCTTTTCCAAAGCTTTCTGGATTCTTACTTTTAATTTGCAATTAACGGATATAACCAAGCTTCACCTGTAAAATCCTCCAATAAAGCAAATGCCTCTAGCACCTAAATGGTACAGCAAACAAAATATGTATCATCACGATACGTAAAATAAAACATAAAACCTATGGGATATCAGCCTGATACGTGAAACCCAATGTAAAACAAACTAAGCATTATTTGATACTTAAAACCAATCATAAAACAAACTATCTTCTTACTAGCCCAGCTAGTGTCAGTTAGCCTTATCACCCTTAACAATAGTAAACAATACCAGTTACGCCCCAGAAATGAATTAACTGTTCCCAAAAACAAAACCAAAAAACAATTTCCCTGATCTTCAAAATGAAAATCAAAACTAAGTCTTAATAACCTCGCCATTATCTGAGACTCCAGAGTGGTCATAGTTGATGTCCAAGTAGGGCTTCCAAAATCCATCGTCCACCTGTCCTTCCTTAGCAAACTCTCTATAGACTGGTGTCTTAAGCGTTAATCTAATATCAATATATCCTCCTATGATAGGAATCTAGAAACCTGGACAGTTATTTGTTCACCATTCCTGCACAAGGTCCATAGCGTTCTCCAATCCCTTAACAGGCACCTAGCTGTTCGCAGAATTGGCATACCCCTTCCATTTAACAAGAAACTGGACTCGTCTGTATTGCTAATTGTTATTCAAGACTTGTTCAACTTCCCATTCCAGTACTTGTTCAACCACAATGGGTGCTGATTTCGCAGAGGCCCTGCCAGGGAAACTATCATCATCGTTTTCCATGAATTTCTTAACTGTAGAGCAATAAAATAGTCCTTTCTTGTGTCAGTAAATCCTAGCCTCCATCTTGACCATGTAGTTGTCTGTATAGTAATCGTATTCCAACACCTGCAAGTGTTCTTACAATTTCGGTTCCAGCTTCTTGCTTCTACCAGATTCCGTAGCGAATAGGTCTCCCTAGATCAACAATCGTTCGCTCATATCAATAGGTTTCTGTGTGGTATTCTCCTGGCTTCCATCTTGGTACTCCAAAATCTTGCCATCTTGACAGTGTTAGACACAAACAACTCCCAAGAGGACTACATGGCACTCAGGCAGAGAAAGAGTATGAGTCTTAACCTCTACAGACTATCATACCCCTCCAGCCCTAGGGTTGACCCCGGGGGTCGACATAGGCACTGTGTGCAGTTGCTCATTTACATAGAAAAAGGAGTAAAGGGAGGTCATCTTGAAACACCATATACATCGTCGCTGTCCGGAAAACGGGATGCTTCAGCAAGGTATATGAGAGGGCATCTCAGGCTATGTCCAAGAAGTGGAACAAAGCGATTTTGTCAAGAACCTCCAGGGTTACACCCCATTGAAATTACAAGATCAGGTAGTCCTAGATGGGTATGAACACACAATGGAAGTAGGTAACTCTGACACAGACCAAGAGTAAGCTGATGCCCCTATAATGCCTACAAGGTGAATGAACCTATTGGAACAAGTTAATAAGTAGAGGCAGTTAAGACGAGAAGATATGGCCCGATGGCAAACACTAGTTATCCAGAAGGCCAGCTGCCTAAGCTGATAAAACAGTCCGAAGCAGACTTGTCCAACAACCAAACTGGCCCCTTAGTGTTCTAAGAAGCTATTGGCATATACAAACTGGACAGCCATAGCTTAAACAGCAGGAAGACAGATGGCAACTCAGGCTAAGTAGGGTTCACACACTCAAAGTAGTCAGAGATCTGATCATGCTATCAGCTGTGCAGGGAAAGGGAAAGTTTCAATGTCAAAGTGGGTTTACTCTCAGATTAAAAGATGAAAGATGGGAAGAAGATACTGGTTTATATATAAACCAGTTATAGTCCCGAAGACTTAAACACAGGATATAAATATTAAAGTGCCTCACGAGCATTAGCTATCATGAAGCAACGGAGAAGAAATCTTAACAATATTATAAGTTTTACTCATGAAAGTTTTTACCTACGAGCCTTCCTAGACAATATGCTTTTATGAAGAGAGATTACAAGCCTAGTTCAATTCGCTTGCCATTAGAATCGACTACCCTTAACAGGTTGGGTAAATTGAAATCACTCAGTCTCTGGAAAATCTGCTAGCGGGCCAAAACTTCAACCATCTACAAAATTTGTATTAAAACAAATTACCTGTCGTTTTTGGAGAGTAGATCGGTTGCACCCAGGATTTTTTGAGTCTCATCCCATAGTGCTAGACCTCAGATCTATGACCTCAGAATACTTGTGTCGTAGATCTGTAAATCGCCCAGCACCTAGATCCTGACCTCAGGCATACAGTTCAGCAAAATTCTTCCTTGCAGTTGCCTTTTAGGAAAGCAGACAGAATTGAGGAAGGCTGTTGAAAATACAACTGTTACTGATGAGTAAGGTGGGGGTCAGCATAAGGGCACTGGACAATGAGTGGATCCCACGCAATCGCCTCTAAGTAAGGTTCAAAATTCTCACTAATTATGAATGCCCAGAGATGTGTTAGGGGTAGCTGATTCAAAGTACACGTGATCGGACTATGCCTAAATCTTAGTTCTGTAGATGGTGTCTTTTCTAGGAAGGCTTATTGATAGATTAGTCAAGATTGTTCAAGTAAAACATATGATATTGAGATGGTGTATTCTCCTTTTCCTTCTTTTTGCTAAAGCTCGGGAGCCACTTCGATATTTATATCCCGTGTCTGAGTGTTCACGGACTACATCTTGTTTTCATACTACCTAAGTACCAATTTGTGTTTTCCCTGCTTTCTGCCCTAGTGCGAACTCAGTTTGACCTTGAAGATTCCCTTCCCCTCACAGATAATGGAGCACTCGGAGCTCCTCCTTCACAGAAAGGGTTGCACACCTTTGGTAGCAAACGTCTGACCTCCTTTCTGCTATTCAGATATAGTCCGTCCTGTTTGAAATGAGCCAATAGTCTCCTAGAACACTATGGGGCCACCCTGGTTGTTGAGCCTATCTGCTCCGTGCCGATAGAACCATTTATGCAGCTGGCTTAGAGGATGACTTATGTTCACGACTGGGCCAATACCTTCTTCTCATTACTGCCTCTCCTTATCAACTTGGCCCGATTAGTTTGCTAACCAAAGTGGCATCATATTGGGGCATCAGCACATTCTCACTTAGTAGTGGAGTGGCCTACTTCCTGCTCGTTCGCTTTCCCCCTGGGACTACCCGAATCCTTATTTAAGTCTTCCGACTTCAAACAGGTCTAACTCTGCGAGATCTTATCAGAATCACGTGGTTCCATCTGGGTTGGGTAGCCAGAGGGCTCCACTTATCTACCCTGCGAGCAGCATCCGGTCGGACGGATGTCGGCTACGTATACGGTGTTACAAGAGGTATTCCAATAACTCAGCTTTGTCTGTAAACGAGCCACTGCACCAGGTGCCAGTAATGACGCAGGGTGCGAACGCTGGGACTGGAGGTGTATGACTAGGATTTTCACACACTTTTTTATGTAAGAATGCGCCTGTGGATTCCAGTATCATTTACCTATTTGCCTAACTGGATGAATTTGGGTTGAAAGAGTGAAGATTGCAGGTGGATTTTTCTGGAAAGGTTGGTAAGATTCTCTCTGGCATGGGAGAGGCAAAGGAGATGTGAAAAGCTAGTTTAGGGAGTATTATAATGAAATATGTTGGATCAGATTGGCTGGGACTGGAATGTTGGAACAATAATAGTAGAAGGCATATGATGTAAGGAATCAAGAGACCTATTCTCACCAGCGGGGGATGCACAAAATGAAGATTACTTAACGATTCTCTCTGGACGTGGACACTACCAATTCAGATACGAACATCTTGCGTCCTACGTAGGAGACCTTTTTTGCTGATGAACTGAGTAAGGAGCTGGAGGGATAAAAACACACTTGGTGAAAGCAATGTGGATGGGGGAGGTGGTGCACGCACAGTAAACCTTATCGGTCATAAGTTGTTCACCTGGATGTTTCGATAAAGTGGAAGAAGGGTGTTACCATCACAGGTGTGAAATTGACAGTCTTTTCAATCAGGATATGAAATAGCATTCCTGGGGCTGTGATAGTTTACCAGCAACGCCATGCCAAGGGGGTGAGTCTCAAATGGTCTAACGCTTCCTCATTGAGCATTTTGATCAGGAAAAGCCTCTCCTCTTCGTTCCAATCCCACAGGCATCCTACAACCCCTACAATACTACCCAGTTAAGAAAATCACAACCTCGCCACTGCTTGTTAGGCACAAATGACTCCCAAGAGGATTATATGACTTTTCAGAAGGGACTGAATGAATCTGAACCTGTACAGGCAATTACTCCCCTGCGGCCCAGGCGTTCGCCCTGGGAGTCAACACTGGCACCTTGTGCAGTTGCTCGTTTACTAAGAAAAACGAGAAATTGGGACACATCTAGTAACCCCGAATACGTCGGCGCCGTCCCTGAAACCGGATACTGTCCGCAGGGTATATGAGAGGGCCTCTCAGGCTACGTCTGGGAAGTAGAACGAAGCGATTCCGTCAAGAACTCGCGGAGTTATACCCAGAGGAAGTTAAGAGAGCCCGGGTAGTCCTAGATGGGTATAAATGCACGATTGAAGTAGGCTACTCCGATATACACCAAGAGTACACTGATGCGCCCGTGACGCCTAAGGTGTCAATGAACCTATTGGAACAAGTTGATAAGGAGAGGCAGTGAAGACGAGAAGGTATTGGCCCGATCGTGAACACTAGTCATCCTGACAGGCAGCTGCGGAGCCGCATAAGACGGCACGAAACAGATTTCTCCAACAACCTAGCTGGCCCATTGGAGTTCTAAGAAGTTATTGGTACGTTCCAAACTGAGCGGCCATATCTTAAAAGCCGAAAGAAGGTTGACAACTCAGACTAAGGGGGTCCACACCCTCAATGAAGGCGAGAGCTCTGATCATACCATTAGCGGTGTGGGGTAAGAGCAAGTCTCAGAGTCAAACCGGGTTCGCTCAGGGATTATGAGAAGAAAGTTGGGAAGAAAATACCTATTTATATGTAACCCAGCTGTAGTCCGCGAACACTTAGATGTGGGATATAAATATCGAAGTGCCTCCCGAGCTTTAGCCAGTTGCTGGATGTTGTCCCGCCTCCCCCCTCATGTGCACTAGTTGTGCAGGTCCCCATCCTGCCACAGACCGTTCATGTCCATCCCGCCCCCTCCCTCCCACTGACGATGATGCCCCCTCTGAGCCTGAGTGTATACAAGGACCTGATGA